>APFE031366731.1:0-14448 GCA_000404065.3 Pinus taeda
GCCCCGGTGCCGTGCACGTCACCGCCAGTTCATCCCGCCTCGTTCCCCATTTGTCCACCTGGCTGCCACCTCACCGCCCCCGTGGACCTACCGTTGACCGCCACGTCACCCAGTGACGTCATGATGACGTCACCCAACCCAGGCCCCCATGATGACGTCATCCATAAAGCGTGCCAAAAAGGCCAAAAAGCCATATTTTTGTCAATTTTCACCATTTTTCGTATTTTTCTGAAAAAACTGTTGAAGCTCTCTGCATGCAAATTTACGACGCCGAGCCACCAGCCAACCTGCAACCATTCTCGACGCACCCGACGCGCTAAACCAGCTGCATTCTTCAGTCCAGACCTCTGTTTACCAGGTATTTCGGCCTCGTCCTCCTGCGAACTGGTTTTTCATGAATTTGCTGTAAAAACCACCATTAAAAACCATTGAATTCAAAATTTCCACCGGCAAACCAACTACACTCTACCCAATTTGACCATTCAGAGCTGAAACTTAACGGTGAAAGCCTCGGGAAACTGCATTTTCTGCTAAAAACCTACCCTGAGTCGCGCAATCGCGGTCTCCTGCATAACTCCCGAAACTGATAAAGGAGGTCTTCCTGCTACTCAAAACCCTTCCAAAAGGCCCAGCATTGTCATCCTGACAATTCACCAACCCTGTCAAACTTGGTCCCCATAAGAATTCACTGTTTTAAAGCGGCACTACATATAAAACATGGAGACCCCAGAAATACTCAATGTCACTCCTCTAAATGCTCCTCAGAGAGAGCAGGACTGGCAGGACCTGGCAGATCTGGATTATCAGATCTCAGAAAACTCCAGGGAAAGGACCACCCCTCATCTTCAATTGTTAAACGAGTTCAGGGCCAAACACAGAGATGGAACAGATATCCTGGGCATCTGGGAGTCTGCCCTGCCAACTTTCAAAATGCCCTCATGCAGACAATTTCCTGATCTTATCCATCTTTGTGCTAGTCAATATGAGCCATCACAGAGGGCTGTAGTCAATTACAAGGGTGAAGTTGTATTCTATACGACCCCTCAGGCCATCAGGGACATGGTTCAGTTCAAAACTAACAAGGCAATGGTTCCCTTATCCTTGCTGGATTTAATCAACCAAGGGAACAAGACACTGACAGAGGCAGAGATCCTGAGGTTCAACCAACTATTTGTTAGCAAATCAGACACAATATTGCATCCTCCTATCTTTGATGGATACCTGAACCAACTTGGGCTGGACCTGGCCCATATGGTGAGCTCAGTTCTAGGATACAAATCAACGGAATATATAGAAGAAACTGTGCTGGTTATGATGTTAAGGTTTGTCCCTGGGAGGGCCCCCATCTGCTACAACTATGCCACATATATATCAGACAAAATTCATGAACAGTTCCTGCACTTGCCTAGAGAGAGGATGTTCAGATACTCCTCATATATTTATCATCTCATCCTATATCACCAATATGAAAAATTCTCCTTTGAGATGAAAAGAACCGATGCAGCAGGTAATCCAAGATCGGTTGTATACTGGAGCTCCATCTTCCATAAAAGCTCACCCTACACATACTGTGAGTTTATAGATTCATTCATCCATCCAGCCATGTCCCTGCTTTTGAAAGAGTCTCCTCCAAGACTCACTGAGGAAATGAAGAGGATATTGCAATTATCCACTGCTTACAGCATAGGGGACTGGTATTTTTACCAGCATCACACTGTAATCAGAATGTATGGGTGTGAGCTAAGACCATTTAGGCTACCCAGGTTTGTGCCTATGAGGCTCTTTGCCCTGGAGTATTTCAGGCAGTTCGCCTATGTTGATATGGTCCATTTTTCAGGAAGGGGCAAGAAGGCCCAACTTAAAGTGAAAAACCAACTCGGGCATATTGTGTTAAATAGAAGAGAAGGATGGAAGGAAGCAGAGAGAATGTTGGAAGGCCTGGGCCTAACACAAAGCTTCCTGTGGAAACCATATGACCCCAATGGTTTCATATCCAAGAGGAGATTGAAATACAAACTCTCCGGTTATGAGCATCATAACATGATCCTCATAACAAGACATGCAAACCAGCCAAAATGGCAGAAAAAAACCTTGATAGAGCCCCTAACCCAAGAAGAACTAAATGACAGGGCTAGGAGACATTTATTGAAAATGGCTGACTTGGAATGTCCTTCTCAGGTGCCTACCTTACCCAGTCCTCAGACAACAGTGCCAGCATCCTCAACTGCAACACAAGAAGGGGCAGCACAAACTTCAAAGCAAGGGCAGGACAAAGGAAAGGGCAAAGTAATGGAAGAAACAGAGGGCCAACAGAGCCAGCAGGAGCAGCAACAAAATCAGCAAGAAACTGATCAACAGGATCAGGAACAACAAAAAGGAGAAGGCCAGGCAGCCACCCAAGAGAAAACAACCAGCATGGCACCTCCTAGACAAGATTCTAGGGTTGAACCTTCAGTCCTCCAAACCCCTCTAAGGGAGGACATCAGTAGGAAAAGGGAGAGGGACACCCCTCTCACAGAAGGTTCAAAGAAAAGGAAAAGGCTAAATCCCTTTGGAGAAGAGGAAATGCATAGCTTTGAGGCCTCTGCCAGCTCAATGCACCAAGAACAGGACAGAACAGCACTGGGGGAGGTCAGCTCCTCAGGGCAGGATAGAAGCAAAACTGCAGGCATCAAAGACTTCTTCAAGGATGCTAAGAGGAGGAGTGAGCCACTAAAAATCAAGTTATACAACTATCTACTGAACATGGCTCCCTCAAATCAACAGAGGCTTATGGATGCCTATGATGTACATGAGGCTAAATTGACTATGAGTCATTTTACTCCAACAGAGCAGCGACCTCAATCAACTGCAGACTACATAAGGACAAACCTAGAGGTCCTTGCAAGAGACATCCACCCGATGGACCAGATTGAGCTTCATAAACAAACGGGTGAGATGGTCTATGCCACCTTGGCAGACAAGACCTTGGTGAATTATAGACTGCAGAACAGCTTAAACAACACAGCATCGCAGCTTGAGTTGGAGAGGGCATCCTCTCAAGCCAAAGACAATAGAATCAAGGCCCTGGAGGACATTATCATAGAATTCGGGCATGATCCCAATGATGTTAAGGCCATTCAGGAGGTCCTTAAACTGAGGGATGCAGATGTAGCTGCCATCAAAAAGAAGATGAAAATCCCACCAACCATACATCCGCAGACAGATGAAGTAGCCCAACAAAGAAGAGACAAGGATATCACTGCCCTGCTGATGAACTTGTACAAGGAACTGGTGGAGACCCAACAAAAGCTGCAAGATACTGAGAATACCTTAGAAGCAGCTATACAGAGGGGAGAACAAGGACAGTCTTCTAAAGCACCCACAGAGGTAATAAACCTAGAGGAGACCCCTAAACAAGACATCCCTCCAAAGCAGGCAGCAGAAACAGTTCCAGCTACAACAACTCCAGCCACAACGGAAGTAGCTACAACAGAGTCATCCACTGAAGCACCACCAAAAGAGCAGGCCGAGAGCCTGGATATGCAGAAATTAAGACAAGAAATTCAGGTGCTGGAGGCTCAGATGACAGACCTCAACAAAGCCAAAGAAAGCTTAGCCAAGTTAGAAGAGAAATATGACAAATCTAAGCAAAACGTGGCTGAAAGAGAGAGGGAAGTAAAATCCCTAAGGAAGACAATCACAGAGCTGGAAAAGCAGCTCAGGTTTGATAAAGTGACAACAGAAATCAAGCAGGTGATATGGACTGCCATTGGACAAGCAATCACCAACCAATGGGAGTACATTGATGCTATATATGAGCAGATAGGACTAATTGGCAAGGCAAAGAAAGAATTGTATAGAGCAAGAAATGCTCTAGGAGACATGGCTGACCTTGCCCCCAAGATGATTGAAGTCCTCAACTAAAGGAATGCTTCTCAGCTAATAAAAATGGGAATTTCTAACAGGACTGAAACCATTTCCTTAATCAAAAGGACCACAACAATGAGAAACCTAATTCAGAACTTGGACAGAAAGGTCCATGATATGCAAGCAGATATACACAAGTTCCAGAACAGGTTTACAGCCCTGCAAGACAGAGGGCTCCCCAGCTTGGAAGAATCAGGAAAGCTTCTCTCTTATGAGAAGTACATCAAAAGAATAAGCACTTTTTCAGCCATGCAGATTGCTGAGGCTCCTGGGTCATCTACTGCAGGCCCATTAACAGGACAGGCACTTTTTAATAAATTAGATAATTTGTTTTTTATTAAAAATGAGGTAGCACATTTATTTGATAAACCTCCCGATTTCTATAAGTACACAGAAGCTGATGAGACCATAGGGTCGATTTTGAGGCACCAGCTTCCTCCTCCAAACACGTGACAGGATTTGATACAACTACTTTTGAACCAAGGCTGAGCAGGCAAACGTTTTGCAGCAGTACAATCTACATTGCATCTACAGGTGGACAAAGCCATGTCAGCCAGCATAAAGACACTGAGCCAACTCAGTACAGGTACTCGGCATCAGCAGCAACATCAGCAGGTACAGGTGGCAGAGTCAAGAAAGATACAGAAAATCAGAAGTAACAGAGCACTTCAACGCTTCATTTATGAAAACGCAGCGCAGTTAAGTCCGGAGTACTCAAAGGGCAAAAGGCTATCCTGACAGCAGTTAAAGGCTTTTACTATCATTTATACTTGTAATAACTTCTCATCTGCTTTATGTGTAAGAGATATTTTCCTCTCAGATGACCTCATTCCTGAGATATTTTTGTATGCAAACTTCTATATATTCCCCCTCGCATTTGTTTAGAGGGGTTGGACTCCGGATGGAAGAAATTCTCCTGATATCTTCTCTGTAACTCTGATATTGTAAACTTTCAGATAGCTTAATACAAAGGCAGTGGGATTTCTTCAAAGGCGTTTGTCTGTTGATCTCTTGATGGTGTGTGGCTCAAAGTAGCAAGATTCCTGTGCATTACGTGGTTTAAATAAGTTTTCCTCATGACTCTTTATCTTGTCTGTGTTTCCTGTATTCCATATGTTTCTCATACTTCCTGTACGTTTGACCTCTAGATAGTAAGGAAAAAGAATAGTCTCGGGACTTAGTCACTGGCTACCCTGAGCTCAATCAAGTCTATCTCATATGTTTTCTTCTGATAAGGGATTTAAAGAGTAATTCTTAACTGCTACCTTTAAAACCGTATCATCACTGTGTATTGTTGTTCCAGGAATTCAAGTAATTGCTCCTAAATAACAGGTCTTCTTTCACAAACATAAAGCTTAGTAAGGAAATCTTAACTGCTCATTACTAGTTGTATTCACTGCGCTCTCTTTATTTACAGTTGTTTCATACAATGCACATAGGCCCTGTAGCTTATCCGCTCACCAAAAACAAGATTTCAAGAGAAAATTGTCCCAGACCCCATCGCCCAATGGATTAACTGTACCTACTGATATACTTTAAAGGAACAGAAACATCCTCCCAACCAAACACAAAGAACAAACAAAATATTCACCCCATAACTAGCCTAAAACCTTCACTGAAAGCAGTGTCAAAACCTCATAGAGAGAGCCCTCTCTGACTGCAGTTAGGCTAGAAACTGCAGCCCAAAGACTGGTTAGTGGTTACCCCGGCCGTATTCTCTTAGGAGTCAAAGAGAACAACCTGGGTGTTAACAGAGGCTAGGGGAGGAATACTTCAAAATGAACTAACCATAGAGTATGGCCTATTCCCTTGTTGGCTGAGAAACGAATTCCCAGTTCCCATACTACTAACTACAGGGTTAGTCTAACCTTGAAAAGGATTGCTACCTTGTCCTAAAGAAGAGAAAGACATAGATCCAATTGTCAGGTTGGAATGTTGTATATGACCACTTCCAAAAGGAAAACCCTGGAATGAAGCCGATCCACCCATCATGGATGTGGCAACACTAAACAGAACTGACAGAATACCCTGTGAATGGGTGCCAAATGGGAAAAATCCATAAATAAAATCATTGGCTTGGGAGGTAGACCCAACTAAAGATGTGCTAGCAAAAGACCCAAATAAAGAAGTGGAGGGGATTTCTCCTCTGAGATGATGAGGAGGTCATTTTCCTATATAAAAAGTAGCCATCTTGATCGCGTGTATCCTATTGTAACTGGTGGCTAAGGTTTCTATAACTAAGCATTTCTGCAACGTCAATTTCAACCAGCTGTTTGAATTTTAACAACCGTTCTTTCTGTTCCACATAATGCACTACCAGAATTTCTGGAGAGTCCAAATTAATGTAGGAGAATTGCCAGATTTGCAAGATTCTTGTACAACCACCTATAGTAGATCAACTAAACTCTCTAGAGTAACTCAACTTCATCATTACAACTACATGTTATCTATTATGACATAAAATATTATGTAATCATGAAGGATTATACTCATGGGAGACTGAACCATAGCTTCATCTCAAATATTCAAAAGTGAATGAAATATTGCCATTTCAGATTTCTGAAGTGAAACTAAGGAGACACTGATTAAGGAGTTTAAGAACACATCCCAGATTTTCAGGCAGCCTAATTCAAGATAATTGCAAAATTTGTTGGGTAAGGTTTCACACTTTGGCACATATTCTTCATAATCAGCAAGTAGATATTCTATGACACCAAAGTCTAGGAAAGGTGGAAAACTTAAGGGAATTGAACCCCAAGGAGAAAAGCTATTTGATGCTAATATAAAGGTAAGATGGTTGTTTATTCAGGTAGGCTAGTATCCACTCTGCACAAGGTTTGGAGATCAACATCAAGGTGTAGCTCGAGATTTTTCTCAAACAGTCAATGGACAGGAAGCTACTATTTTTGGTTTTTAGTTCTAGGTTTTAGAACAGTCAATTGCAGAGGATTTAAACCTTTCCCAAGAAGGAGAAAAGTGGTTTAAAGGACAACTCATTACAGGAGGAGATATCAATGTTTTTATCAGAGATGAATACAAAGATCCTAATTGGGCTAAAGGAATTCCCGTCAATTATCTGAAGAAAGAATGGGAAGAAATAGTCAAACTAGTTAAGATTTTCCTCACTTGTGAGAGAAAATATACAATAGTTTTTCTTTACCATATGGGGTTTGTTTTTCATTTTACAGGTATGAGGACTCTTAATCTCCATTATTTCATATTGAAGAGCCTAACTAAAATGGCAGCTAGGATTCAAACTCATCATGAAGCATCAGAGTATAGCCTATATCATCAGGAAATTATCAAGGTTCTGATTGAAGAATAACTAAAAAAGAGAAACCAAAATTAGGACCATTTCTTATTTTATAGGGCAAGCCAACCTGCACCAAAACCCCAAGAAATTTATCAATATTCTTTATCACATGTTTAGACAAAGAGGACATCAACTGCATCAGCTGAAGGAAGCTCTAAAAGAAAGACAAGGAGGAAAAGTGTGAGAAGAGGTGCCAAATGTAGCAAAGAGAAGCCTCTAGCTGCCAAATATGAAAAGAGAAAGGAGAAAGGTGAAAGCTCTTTTGTCTAGAAAACTAAAAGCTCAAAAATGGTTCCTCCTATTAGAATTTGTCCTAAGTTTTACATAAGAACTAGGAGAAGAAAAATTGGAGTTGAAGAGAAATCTAAAGCGTAGGTGTTTCCTGAAATTTTGGAAGCACATGAACAACAACAAGAAGACCATCCTCTTGATTCTGATGAGGAAATATTGAAGGATGTAGGGTATAGAAGAACTAGTAAAAGCAAGAAAGAAGAGCTAAAACCAGTTGTTGGAATGAGGAGGCATACTAGGGAAATAAACAAATACAGACTTAAATCAAAGGCCCTAAATAATCCTAGTTTGTCGACTGAAGTAATAGTTATAGAAGAAAAACCTCCAGGGTTGTAGACTGAGGATCCCTCAATTGCATAAATCAAAACATCCTTGGAGAATCAAAGAGGTAAAGATCCCATGGACAAGCCATTGGAGCCTTACAAAAGAACAAATATCCAAAAAGAAGCAGAAAAGAAAGAGACCATCATCAAAGGAGAAACAACCAAAATGACAAGGTCAAAATATGCTAGAATTAAAATGAACTTGGATAAGCTTGTAGAGGCTGCAACTCACATGGAATGAAAGTTATTTCTGAAGAATTTCTATTAAATTTTTGAATTGGAAATGATATCAGACCGAAAATGTTATAAATGTTTCCAGTTTTTTGCTATTACAAGTATTTCCAGAATTTCCAGTAGCACCCGTCCCAACAGAAATATACAGTTGTCATCAGCAAACCTCTGGGCCAATTTTGGAAGACAACAACTCATAATGATATGGATAAGAAAGATGATGGATATCACACAATTATCAGGTTGTTGAAGGTTATATTTAATGAAGGCATATGGCCATTCAATAGGAAAGACGATAAAGAGAAAATTCAATAGCAAAAGGGGCAACCGGTTAGTTTTTCTAGCAGCAAAGTTTCCTTCTTCCTCTTCTTCTCATTTACACCTTTACCTTTTGCTGCAATTTGACAGAGATGTTTTTAATATATGAAAGACACCCATATAATCAAGAAATAGTGGAACCACCAATTTAGGAAAGTTGGAGTTGGTGGTTCTCTCCCTATATATATGTTTTGTAAATATCATTTCAGGGTTGGATTTTGGTTCACCTGAAGACTCAGCTTAATAAAATAGTTTTTTTCTGCACTTCATGTTGGAGGACATTGGGATTCAAGTCATATCTAATGTTTTGTTTGTCTATCTCATTCTTTCAATTTTCTAAATTATAAATTTGCAGTAGCTAGTATAATATGAGTGAGAATCATTAACAAGATCTAATGATGACTTATCTACTATCCAATTTTCTATAGATATAATATATGTTCAAGCAGAACTTGTTAGTGAAGGTTTCACAAAGGATTTTTGATATACTTGATAAACGGTTTTACTTTCTAATTGTTGTCTCCCTTGTAAAGATTGTTTTAATCTTTAAATGATAAATTATAGTAGCTAGTATAGTATGAGAGAGAATGATTAGGAGGATCTAATGATGATTTATCTACTATCCAGTTTGCTATAAATCATAATATCAGTTCAAGTAGAAATTGCGAGTGAAGGTTTCATAAAGGATTTGTGAAATACTTTATACTTTTTCTTACTTTCTAAGTGTTATTCTCCTTGCTAAGAAACAAAGTTTGTTACAAGGCTATTTATGTAGTTGAAGTGATTGTCTTAAGATACTCAATTTCTTAGGATATTTATTAGCTGCCTATTCTCTTTCCTCTGCTCCCCTATATTACTCACTTAAACACACAATTTATGCTTGCCACAGCATTTCCAAATTCATGAAAGTTAAATAGGAACACAATCATTTCAAAACTCCTTCAGAAGCCATCCCACCACTCAAAAAAAACCTTTTAAATTTTGAAATGAGTTCATGATGTGTAAAGCTTACTCATTTTGCAGTCTAGGTGTTTGGCATGGAATCCCCCCACGACATGTTTTGGGGCTCAAAGCCCAAGTTTTTAGTTGATATTATTGTAAAGCTCTGCAAATTGCGGGCGCGAAATGTATGTTAGAGTCATAGGGTTGTCCGCCCTAGTTTTGAATGTAATGTCATCCTACCAATGGTCCGTGAACCATGGGATTGTATAAATAGAGCAAGGCTCTAAGTTGTAAAGGCATCGAATAGAGGATGGTCATGAAGGGTCTTAGAGATTAAGTGAAGGTGCGAAGTGTGTCTTGGGTCATAGAGTAGGAAAAGGCTCTACAACTGAGTGCGCATAGGCCTAGTAGAGTCGATAGTTTAGTGCGTAGACCCCTGCAGCTGAGTGTGTAGGGTAGATTTGAGTTTGTAGCTGGAGAAGAGATTAATATAAGAAGTTCATTCCAAATTTTATGTATCCATTCTTGAGTTAGTACATGTTTGGTATCAATTTCTAATGTACTATTTATTTACTACACACACTTGTATGAATGATTTATATTGCTAAGTATACTTTACACATGCAAGTAATGTAAGTTAATCAACTAATATCAAATTACTAGTAAGGACTTGGGTAATAACATTGTTTGGCCCCTAAGTAGGGCTACGCGAATGCAGCACCTTAGGCTACGAGGAACGGGTAAGTGTGTGCAGCGACATGCACGCAAGGTTGAACCAGAGACCACTTGAGCCCATCAGACATCTATAGGGTGCAGAAACATTTTTCTAGCGCCCTTCAATACTACTTCGGGTGAGACCTCAATCCATGCTCCACTCACTATTGTCGAAATGGCCAATAATACCATGATTTTTTTTTGCTAAATCACCTTCGAACTTAGGCTAGGCCCCAACAAGCCAACAAATGGTTTCATTTCCAAGACCGGGATCTGCATAAGGGATGTCTGATGTCGTGTCACTAGAATTTGATGAAGAAAGAAATTGAAGGGTGGTTGGATAGAAGATTCATGAGTTCGTGGTGTAGGAAAACGAGAATCCACCAATATCAAAGGAACAGTGGTTAGAGTGCTACTTATATACAGAAGTCCATGAAAGTTTCTTTGCATCCTTACTCTCTGAGTTGTATGAGTGGATCACGATTCTAGAAGACAGTCAAGGAAGGTGTAGGCTTGACAAACCGATTATGTGGACTACAGAATTGGTGTGCAGCCTAGAAGCATTAGAAGATAAGATCGCTCGTGCTATGGACCATTGGCTCGATCAAATTATAGGAGGATTTATCGCTGAATTTAGTGTAGATACTTCAGTCAACTACAGTGAGGTAGAACGACGCTTCCTCAAAGGATGGTCAGGTAAGTACATTAAATCTTTGAACACTTGAACTAAAATGATATTGTGTGAAAAGTGGGTTATGTGAATAAATTGATGTTTGGGGCTACGCGGAGTGGGAGGATCTATAGAAATGAAGGTAGCACATAAATAGGAAATAGCCCCTTGATTTCGCCTCGGTGACAAAGCAAGGAAGAGCTCATGAAAGTTTGACCAAGAAGTGCGATCAGACTGATAAGGCCGCAAATTCCGCACATGCCACCTCCACTTACACCACCACCGATTTCACCATCTTCACCCCCACCCCCACCCACACCACCTCCGCCACCACCATAGTTCAATATGGTGAGCACGATAAAATTGCCGATTTTTAAAGCAATAGGGAATAAAGATTTGGACCAATTTTCGTTTGTAGTAAAAGTTGTATAGGAAGCACAAGGAGTCATGGACGACAATATAAAGAAGGCAACGCTGGTAAGTGCATTGTAATATCACACACTAACATGGTACATTAAGCATTCTAATGACCATCTAAACATAGGGATTGCAGATATCCAGGTTGCGCTATATAGGGAATTTAGTGGGCCAAAATTGGAGACACAATCGATTATCAGGTTTAAGCAAATTGTGATGCTTCTAGGCGAGACCCCTTGGGAGCTAGATCAGAGACTAAAGAGTATGATTCATAAAGCCAGCATGACTTTGATGGATGGACAACAAACACATGGTTTGTAGCTTCACTTATGCCACATTTAAGGACAATGTTTTCATGAAGAAGTTATCCACCCAGGCCAAAGATTTGGAGATTTCAATGAGACTGCATGAGACCCCAATACAAGATCCTGGCCTGGGTTTCCGACAAATCCAATCATAACTGAAAAATTTGTGTCTCGAAATGCAGAGTTTGAAATAAGACAAGGAAACTAAGCCAGAGGCATGCGAGGATGTATGGTGCATAAAATGCAAAGGCCAGGGACATGATAAGGACTATTGTCTAGTCTTCCCGAACTACTAAATGGGAGGAGGGTTGATGCCATTAAGACCAGAGGCACAAGTAGGACCGAGGGTAGTGCAGGCATTATGGTGCTTGATTTGTCATATAGGAGGGAAACATGGTACAGATAATTGTCATCTCTTGCAGAAGTATACACAGATGTCCCAACAATTGTTTTATAATTTATGTATATCAATAGACTATGATGAGCGCACTTGCAGAAGTTATGAGTTGATGATGGATCAAAATCCTACCGATAGAGTGTAGACTAAAATGTGAGCCCTCGATCAAAATGCAGGGATGGTGCAAAATGGATTTCATGGGCGCGGACAAGGTTGATGTGGAATGGGACCAGGAAGGGGTCGTGGACAGCTGATTTGTTACAATTGAGGAAGGCCAGGGAATTATGCCCGTGATTGTATAAATCCGACGAGAGCATCATATCTATATTGTACTCAGTTTGATCATGAGATGGAGGACTGCCCCACGTTAATAATGAGGTTGCGTGATAAAGGGATACTCCAGCCTCCCCCAAATTAGAATTTTCAAATGATGAGGTCTAAGCCATGCGAAGAGGACCCAAATCTAAACATCGTGCTCCGAAGCAGTATAATCACAGGAGATGACAAGGGCAAGCAACCAAAAGAAAGTGCTTGGGCTTGCAAGATGTTATAGACAATTTTGGGCACTGCAACCCCAATCATACATATCCATAAAACAAAGGGCTTCTAAGTCCCTAAATGTGTTGCTTCACACCCTAAAGGAACAAGGTCAACTACTTACATAATCTCCCAGAAGTTCTCCATGCAAAACTACTCAGAACTGGTCAAAACTAGAGCATACAGGCTGCTCAGTGCTAAGAGTGCGATGCATCTCACCTGCTCAGTGCAAAAAGTGTGATGCATACTAGAAATCCCTTCTATAGGGTGCAATGAGTGAGAGTAGACAAATGGCAGAGACAATTTGCAAGGTGGATGATCATGGAATCTTCCAGAAACTTCTCTAATGACACTTGCCTCTATGAATTCGCCCAGGGATGAGTAGGAGATCATGAATCTCCAAGTGGAACCAAGAACTATCAAAGATAGGACACTAATCAAAAACCCAACAACTAACTCACCCCGCTGCAAACATCTATGCATGGATCCCTTATCACAGAGATGTAGAGGCTGGAATCTTGTATTTCGTAAGGAAGTGTTTTTGGTTTCTTGGTGAAATATCATAGTGTTGGGTGATCTAAGATTTTCATGAGGTGAAGAAGGGCTTTCATGCTGAGAGGATGATGCTGGGTTAGAACAATGGGTTGTAATCCTCTTTGCTATTCTTGATATTAATAAAGCTACTCAAGTTTTCCTCCATATTTTTGTATGTTTGATGATATATGCATTTGTGTGGTCAATATATATCTGGTCCTATAATTTTTATGATTGTAGATCTCTATTTTTCGATAATATTATGCTACTTTGACTATACAGGTGCTCTCTGAAGCTAGGTAAGTGAAGAAGGAGTGGCAAAAATATGTCAGAAGGGAGAGGAACCAAGTAAGGAACCAAGCGCAAAACTGAGGTTGGTGTCCTTTGTTCCCCTCTTATCTACTTCTCATAAAGGGAAGCAAAAGTAGTTTTCGTTTGTTTGTTTCTAAGATAGCTACCTGTCTTAGTGGGAATAGCAGCTCTGAGAGGACACTAGATTTCCCGATAACAAAATGGCGACTCCACTGGGGAGTGAATAACTTGTTTTCTTGTCTATATTTGTTTGTTTTATTAACTTACATATGGATCCTGAAGTCAAGCTAGCTAGCCTTGGAACTACATTTGTTATGCAAGTGCAAAGTAGATCAATGTTGCTTCAGTCTATATCCAAGTTTTGTTTATAAACTGAACAATATATTTGCAAACATTCTAATTTCCCTGGTGGTGGCTCTAGTAACCTCATTAGATCAACCCCTATGATTTATATTTACTGAACATCACTTGCTGGGCCTAAATCCCTGAACTGAGCTACAAATTGTGATCAAGAACCAAGTTAAAGTCTCATCCTGGTACTATCACACCCTCTCTTCAAGGAAATCTAGATGCATCGCACCTCCCATGTGCAGTAGGTGGGATGCATCCCTGTTTCCCTCTGTAACAGGTGCGATTATCAGATAAGGCTAATTTTGCCTTCAGGCTTTGGTTTTTCTTCACTCTCTTCAGCTCTATTGAGGAGTTTTGCTCTCTGTGATCAGTATACCACTGTAGAAACCCCCTTTATTTACATCATTTCACCTCCATTTGTTCAAAGAACTGTAAATGTTTTTGTGTATTATGCATCATTTTCAGTTCTCTTTTACAAAGAAGTAGCGTAATCAAACTATCCTTTCTTGATTTGGAAGTGTCACAAGTGTTGTTTTCAGTCGTAGAAAAGAATCCTATTGTTCTTGATGGTCGATTATACTATTACTCTTGTATTTGATTTAAAATAGTAGTTTTTCAAGTGTCAAAAACAATTTTCAATTTGAAATCACAAAGTGTCGCCATTATCTTCCTTTCGTTTTGAAGAGAAACTTGTTAGTACTCTCACTTTGAAAATATAATTCAAATTTTTACTCACCATTCTTTTTGTCATCCACATATTAAGAAAGCGGAAAACAAATACATGCATGTGCATTTGCATTTAGAATACTTGTTGGTTCGATTTAGGACAGTGCATCTAGTGCGTGCAAAGCAAAATGGGCAAAGAATTGAGCATGGTCAGGCAT
>APFE031366741.1:0-38373 GCA_000404065.3 Pinus taeda
AGGTTATGCATTCAACATAGGTTCCGGGGTCATAGCATGGAGCAGCAAGAAACAGAGTATTGTAGCTTTGTCGTCATGTGAAGCTGAGTATCAAGCATTGTGTGCAGCAACATGTGAAGCGATCTGGTTGAGGAGACTTCTCAAAGATACAGGAAAAGAACAGAAGCAACCCACTTCTATCAAAAGTGACAATCAGAGCACCATCAAATTAGCATACAATCCAGTGTTTCACAAAAACACCAAACATATAGACACTCAGTTCCATTTTGTTAGAGAAAAAATACAGTCAAATGAAATTGCTGTTGTATATTCTAAAACTTGTGACAATGTGTCTGACATTTTCACAAAGCCTCTTGCACGAGTGAAATTTGAATTGTTTAGAAAGATGCTAGGAGTTCAGGATAACCCTTTCTCCATTAAGGGGGGGAGTTGAGAATAATTAATATTATTTTGATATTAATGGAGAAAATGGTTACATTGTTGTAACTTTCTCCCTAGTTTAGGATTAGTTCCTATAGTTATGGGGTTTGGGTGCAACTTCCTATTTCTTAGTATTGTATTTAATGATGTAATATTTGATTGATTTAGGAATACAGTGAATGAGAGAAATCTCTCAAGTTTTAAAAGTGTAGTCTCCAGGTGCAGGCCACACCTGAGAGCTACATCTCTTTCTTTTCAATTCAGTGCATATTTTATCTTCCTCTGCAAACTTGCATTGCTCTTGTAACATATAAAGCACTACATATTACATGTAAAACCTAAATTTCTTTTGATCAAGTGCCTGCGATCTTGATTCCTTGGTCTCTAAAAATGTAAACAACCATCGATATTAAAATGAGAATCTGTGGCCAATCTTAACTGCTCCTACAATTTTTATAATATCATTATACATGGGAGTTATGCCTGAAGTATGTAGCGACGACGGAGCCTACTACACCCATAGTTACGCTGATGTCTGTTGCAGCTAAAACTGGGGCATCTTTGATTCCATCACTCGATTTACTCTAGTAGTTTGTTGTATCATGGGCGTGGACATTTTATAACAACTAAAGCATACAATTTTTAAATTTGATAACGAATCGGATCATTTTGAACTCGTAAATAAATGCAGCTATGATCGGTCCAAGGAGATTATGTACATTAAATAGATACACATTCCCAGTTTGATCTACACTCTGCATTGTAACATTGAACCAATAACCGAAAATCGAAAAAGCTTGGAAATTGAATCGATTCTATTCACTCGAGAATGTGGGTTTAAATCCCATTCATTGCATACACATCACTTGATATTTTATCATTGGCAATCAACTTTTCAACCATCTTGTATATCAATCTGTCCTCAGACTCCTCTTTGTGAATAAATTATTTGATTGAGCCAAATATTCATAAAGTCTAAGATTTTCAACTTCCCAAAAAAAAATATCTAATCGGAAGTTCCAGAAATAGCTTTTATATTTATGGAAGTAATTGGGTTGTACCTCAACTGTCTCATCCAAAATATAGGTATATTACAATTCAAAGACCTGTGAATTCTAATCAGAAGCTTATGATCTGATGATAATGGGGAGATATGATATGAAAACCATCAAAGAAGAAACCCATGAAGGAAAGAGAAAAAGGAAGAGAGACATACAATTCAAAGACCTATGAATTCTAGTCAGAAGCTTATGACTTGATGATAATGGGGAGATATGATATGAAAACCATCAAAGAAGAAACCCATCAAGGAAAGAGAAAAATGAAGAGAGACAAGCACTCACAGGGTGCAAGAGAGACAAAGGGAGGGACAAAGAGGAAAGGCATTCATTAGTGAAATATAGATAGAGGGGGGTGTGAGCATCCACAAACAAGGTAGAGGATGCTCACATGTCAACAAAAATAGAAGGCATGAGGGTTTTGAGACATAGTAACTTATAAATTATTATGATTCCCTTGGTTTGGTGAGAGAAGTCAATAATGAAGTTTTTAACCTGATCTAAAGGGATAGGAAATGTTGAGTAATTTATCTAGTATACGAAATTAGAAGGGGGAAGTGCCAAGGAATTGTTGGATCGACGAAGGACTCCCTCTATGCTATGAAATCCCATGGTGGCACACTAAGACTGAGAATAGGACCTAGCTCAATAGGTCAAAAGACCTAAAATTAATTTTTCTAGGGTTGAAGGAGAATGGATTTTATCCTTACATCATTGATAGTATAAGAGAGAATTTCTCTTTTGGTGCTTGTTATGAAGGATAGCTGGAAAAAAAAAAAAACCATAAGAGTTGGATAAACTCTAGGGTTAGTATAATTTCAAGAAAAAATGATGAGTTTGAATTGATGAAGGAGGATGGCTTTCATGAGTCCACCCTGTAATGCTGTGTGAGAAGTTCCATCATGGCTTCTTGATCAAGCTCTAGGGTGGCCAATTAAAAATTATAGCACGGATAATTAAGCCTATGTTGTGGTGGAATGTGGCTCGCCCTTCATTAATCTTAGAAAACATTTGATCTTGATTGTGGCAACCCTTTCATTTTACCCACATTTTTGTAAATATGATTATGTAGTACTAGCATTGGCATAGGAGCCCTGGTTGATCAATTGATTGTGTATTTGAAACACTTGAAATTAATTATGGTTATGGTCGACTAAAGGGGGCACGACCTTACAAATCCACTGTATAAGGGAGAACTATATTGCAAGCCTTTGAAAGAACATGAAACTGTCCCTACATGAAATTAATGATGTTAATGAACCACCAGTGGCAGGCAAGTCAAGCCACTTCCTGATAGAAAATTGATTAGATACGACTAGGGAGAGCCAACTCCTGACATGAATGTAATGAGACGAATTAAGTGATGTTATTGGAGGCAATGGAGTAGGACGATGCCCATTCCCTTATGGGATCCAAGAGACCAACATAGGGCCTCTTGGGAATAGACAAAGTGGGGATACAATGAAACGTTGGAGAAGAAAAAAAACAAAGATAAAAACACATAAAAAAAAAAACAAAAACATGTGGCAAAGGAAGGCCTCTTGTCAGTTAAATTTTCTTTGTGTTCTTCTCTTTCTCTCTCACTAAAGGATAGAGGGCACTTGATGTTGATCGAGGGATACATGGAGCTATAATAGAAATGATAGTAGAAAACATAATAGTGTCATAGTTCATTGCTAAGCTTGTGCATGAATTAGACCTCACTGACTTTGGGTCATACTTGCTATGAACTATGTTAGAGGCCACTGGACTAGCAGTCTAATTTTGTCTGTCAGTGGGAGGCTCAATAGATGATTGAATCATTATGGTGCGTGTTTTGTCGTTTAAAAATCACCTAGATAGTGGATTCTAACTCCTAGAATGAGCAATTCCCCATCTTAACCTTGGGTAATTTCCCTATGAACTGTGTCATGCCATTGGACTATGTTGTATAAGCCTATGTGGTTAGTGGGAGGCTTAATGGATGATTGAATCATAGTGGTGCTTATTGTATTTGTTATAAACCACCTATACAAGGCATTATGGGTCATTGTGGTACTTATTATTAAAGGGCAGTTGATAAATCACCTAGATAGTGGAGTGTAGACATATATGGTGCTTGATATTGAAAGACAATTGATAAACCACCGGGATTGTGGATTCTAACTCCGGTATTGAGAAATACCCCATTTGAACCTTATGTGAATCCTGGGGAATGAACTTAGAAGGAAGAGTGGGTCATTATGGTGCTTACTACTATTAGGAGTTGATAAACCACCTAGATAATGGACTACATCTTCTGTGTGTTTAACCAAATGATTGGATGAGATTTTCCCTAAGAAAGCATCCCCTTATGCATTGGATTCGGCTCAGGGTGGGTCAACTGTAAGAAAATTATGGTGTAGTTTACCTATGGTTGGGTGGAGAGTAGAAGTCCCTCCTTCAGTTTCTAGCCATCTTAAAATACTCAGATAATTCTATTGTGTTTATGTGTTTGAATCATGAATTGAATATGTCTGGTATGAGCTCTTGTATATCTTTAAATGGTATTGAATGTCTGAACCATGAAGATCATTGTTATGGTCATGATTGGCATGATATTTATGTGTTATGAATCTAATGAAGGTTTGGATTGTGTTGTCCAATAACTTGTTCAAACTATGTGTTTATGCTCATTCATTTGATTGTTATGGTCGAGGAATGTACTAGTCCATTTGCTAAGAGAACTTATGTTTTTTAGTAGAGAATCTGAAATTTCTCATGTTCATATGAAATCTTGTATGCTTGCACTTAATTGATTAAAATATGCATGCTTCTGAATAATTAACTAACTTGCAAAAGAGCTCTAGAGTTGCATTAACTTGGAATTTTCTCCTTGTGAAGCTATGGGAATTGTGTGACTTTAGTGTTGGGGTGACTCATAGGTATTCACTTACACAACACTACAACCAGTATATATTTTAGTATTGGGGCCTTGTCCCCTTCATATCTCAAAAATTTGTGTTGGGTGTCAAATCCCTTGTCCCTTTTTGCTAGTTGGAAAGTAGAGGTTAAGGGTTTAGGACTTCATACCCTGGTGCTAGTTACCATGTAGAGAAATGGAAGATCGAGGTAGATACCAATTGTTTCAAGTATATGGTCACCAAATTTGAAGGTTTCATACCCTTTGGGCTGTGTGCCTCATTGCAAAGGAAATCTAGGTTCAGGGCCTCAAGCCCCTGGGGTGATAACACATAGAAGTGTTGGTACAAGGTGGTCATCCCTCCTTGTTCTATGAATACCCCTCACCAACTTGGTGTATTTATCAATCACTAGACCAATAGAGCTTCAACACTCAATATATAAGCATATGGGCAAATGCTCGACATTAATGGAACAAATACATAACCTTGCCTCGTCACAATTATGACTTATGGGCCTCGTCGAGCTGTCAGGATCCTAGGGCAATGGCATGAGCCATTTTACGATAAGGCCCAATGTTGATTGGCCAATATTGGAAATCAGCCATCAACCACAAAACATACGTCCACGAGGAGGCCAACAGGACTGACACTGAGGGGTTTAGGTGACGTAATGGGGTTGAGATGACGTAAGTTGGGGTCGAGGTAATGTATGTCAAGGCCGAGGTGATGTGTATCTAGGTGGGCCTTAGTGATCTTTCAGACCTTTGAGCTCTCAAAGGAGAGTAGAAAAGAGCCCATGCTAGAACCCAGGCGAGTATAAAATGTGTTGGGGAGGACCCACTAAGCTTGCTATCCTTCAAGCCAATGGGTTCTCAAAGGAGTTGTGCAAAGAATAAAGGTTTGTAAATCTAGGACAAGATTAGGTGTACCAATATGGACTCCACAAATCATTTGTTGTTTCAGGCCACTGGGTTTTTAGTAGAGAATAGATTAGAAGACGAGACTAAGTGAACTTGATCTAACATGACATGGACCTATGGGTTCCCATGTTGACCATCGATTGTTTCCCTCTAACCTTATCACATGATAAGTAAAAGCTATAACGTGTAGAGTGATTAATCTTACATGGCACAAGGACCCTATGGATCCCATGGGATAATGGTGTGGCAATTCATCCAGGAAGGGACCACGCAAGTACCACATAGAGATTCATGGACTGATATGGATGCTTTTAATTGGTAAACTTCTAACAAGCATAAATTTCTATTGATGGCTTAGATTGACATAAAATTTATATCATCAGGAAGCCCTCACTGAGTGAAACATAAGGATGGTGTTAGTTTCAAGATTCAAAGACTTTGAGAAAAATAGGTTGTGGTAACCACATCTTAATAAAATCCCTTAGCGATAAAGTTAAAACAAGCATGTAACCCTTCGACAACCTGAGATGGAAGAAGGTGGTGGGAGGTGGTTGCATTAATAAAATAATTTTCCTTGTGGACTTTGAATTTTTAATGTAAATCATATTAATGGAATAGAAATTATGTTAATAAATTATGTATGTCTATGGACTCGCTAATTGAAGTCTGTTGAATAGGCATTCTCGTATGTGTGATACTTTATCATGGTATGAAGTGGTAAATCTATTGTGATGAATGTGTGATATTCACGTGCTTTCCATTGGGTCTTAATGTGCTCTTATGATGTGTTATTCATAATTAAAGCATGGGACTAATAGAATTATAGTCCTGGTAATATTAATGTTTATGATTGTATATGCCTTTATCAAGTAAGATGTTATGTCCGAGAAGATAGGGAATGTCAATCCCTTAAATTATTGGATAGCTACTAATGTTGGTTGGTTAACTAAGGCTCTTAATGAGTATCAACCTAGGGAGCTTAATATTTTTTTGATAGACTAGAGAAGCTCTGAATTCTATTGTTAGTGATCAGAGGGTCCTATTGATGATGTGGACATAAAGGTAAGAGTCAAAGCCTTGATTGAAAATGTGAGAACCTAGATGAAATATGTATTCACAAAAAATTTTATGTAAAGTGTTAGAGATTTCACTAAAGAACCCTTGAATGGTAGAATTCTAGTGAAGGACTTTATATGGCGTGTATGACCTTTAACTGAACATATTTAGCATTAACTACGCCAACTGAGGGATTGAATATCTATGTGTATATATGTATGATTATTGACCAGTTATAAGTATTCCCTATTTGGAATGAGAAGGTATGAAGGCCATAGATGTGAATAGTGGCCTCTTTGACCCCTTGGAAGAAAGGCCCAATATATGGTTGTGAGATGAAGGATTTTAGATGGATCTATAGGCTAGGGAAGACCTACAAGTAACCATAAATGATTTGGATAGTTTAATTCCCTATATAAGTCCTTTTCAATCCTCGTAACCAACTAAGAAATTATTTATATGATAATATTTTTCCTTGGAAAAATTCAAGGATTGAGTTTGGAAATTTTGGGGATTAAATGATTTAGCCTCAATGCCTAGTCACATGACCCGAAAAGAACCATGATGATGGACTAGTGAAAAGGGGATTAAGTCTGAAAGGAGTGCTAGTAGGATCTATTAAGTACCAAAGAATCCAAGCACTAGGATTTATTGGTAGTGCATAATATAGGATCCATTAAGTGTAATAAATGAATATTTTAGCATCTGTAAAATGTCAAAGGTGGGATTTGGTCTCTATTAAGATATGGATTTTGTTAATAATTGTAGCTAGCACTTACGGGACTTTTCAAGTGAAGATATTGGGCATTTGGATTCTATCTAGGTTTGGATATCTAAAAATCTAGAAATCTTATAAGTGGTTTTTCCAAAAAAAACCCAGAAGTTGGATGGTGAAACCCTTGCGTAATGTAACTTGGAGGTGGCATAGGAGGAGAGTCCAAAATATGTCAAGAGATGCAAATTGACATTGGATTTTGTTAAGTGTTGGTGTTGGAATATTAAATTTTGTCGAATTCCATATATTTGAGGATCTGGAATAATTGGTAAATGGAACTTTAAGAAAAACTTGTATGTCGAATGGGTTGGATGGTGGACCATAGATGGAAGAAATCTACATGGTGGAATAATAACGTCAAGGTTTACAAGGATCTAGAGATCCAAAAAAAATTCAAAGCAATACTTCTAGAAAAACTTGAATTATGGATGCCAACATAATAGGCCACAAGGTGGGTACATGGAGTCACATGAGCACTTTGGGGCTTGCAGGTAGGTGGATGATGACATGGCACGTTGATGTGTCACGATGAGATGTAATATAGACCATTTTTGTATACATTGCATGTTAATGTTTCACTGATATGGCATGCTGACATGGTATGGTGATGTGGAAAAGTTGGTACGTAAGAGTTGATATGGTGGTTGATGTGTTATGTGTCATGGTGAGTGAGGTGGAATTTAGAAATCCAAAAATCTGGAGATTTTTGAAAATGGGTCATTTTTGGTTTTTCATGATCTAGATGGATTTATATATCCATCATTTGACTAAGAAATTCCCATTGGTTGATATTTGTCAACTAGATAAGGAAAGGTGCAAGGATGGTTTCCAAGTTTTCTCGATGGCATATTGGCCTAGTGGATTATTAAGAAACATGTGAATTGATGTGTATCTAATATTTTTTGAATCATAGGAATGACTATCAAGGATATGTGGAGATTTGGAAGATCTAAAATATAGAAAAAACTTATAACATGGATTTATTTGATCCATATGTAAGGGGGTGCTTACATATCCAGTAAGGACGTGGTCCATGTGGTGGTGATGCATAGGTATGGATTGCCACATGTCAGCCACATAACGTTGATGCAATATTGTATAGGTGCTACTATGGCACCTAGAAGGACAAAACGTTCAAGAGGCCAAAATTTGTGTATGGAGCTCGATGCTTTTAGGAAATTTATATCATTGGAAAGGTATGGATAAGAAGAAGATGATGGAATTTTCGTAAATCTATTTTTTGGTGGTTGAAGGGAGAGGAATTTTTATAACCCAACCTTCTTAAGATGACTTAAGGGGTTGGGTACATTACATAATGGTATTACAACTATGGTTCAAACAATATGCTTGGAAGGCTAGAGGTTCACCACAAAGATTCATCTAGAGTAAGAAAAGAGCTTATTAATTATGTTTGGCAGTAGTAGTACTCCCAAGATTGGACCTTGGTCAAAGGGTGATGATATTTGGATTGGAGTAGTTGTGTAAATGAAAGAGTGCTCTCTCGAAATAGAGATCCGTGCTTATAAAAGTTGTGCCTTGAGGAAGAATCTTTTAAGAAGTATGGATTGATGTGAAGGATGTCAATCTGGAACCAACAACATATAATTAAGAGGAAAAGTATATTGGTTGCATATGCATGCATGTGGATATGAGTATGTTGGACACTAGTTGTGATGGAGTGGCATTTTTCCATGAAGTGAGATGATGAGGAAGCTTTTTCCTTGAAAGGAATATGCATGTTCATGGTGATTTAATTGCATGAGGATAGAAGCATGGATCAATTGAACTGAGCGACAAGCATGAGGTTGGTTGTTATTCTTTGGGTAGAAGTGGTATTTCTTGGGTTGCTTCAGTGGAAATTTATGCGGCACATGGTGCTTATAGGAGCAAGTATGCAAGGGAAATATGTAATGGCTAAGAGAGTCATAATGTTATAAATTTATCTTTGACGATGTTGAATGAGTAACTAAGAAGGTGGATCCCTACAAATCATATTCTCTTTGAAGTCTAAGTAAGAGGTCATATGTAAGATGATGCACAAGGGTTTTTATTTTCGTGTAAGGGTATGCAAAGCACACCTAAAGGTACATTAAATACCTTGTATTATGCATGGTATGGATGAATTGCAATAGTATGAACATTGATGCAAGTGCGGAGTAGGATGTAAGAAAATTGTCAATAAGGTAAAGTTTTGTATCATTGATCTTGATGAAGACTTATTCTTAACAGAGATGTTGATCTCCTTAAATTAATTATTGTAAGCACTCACATGGAAACTGAGTGAGGTTGATGTGCATATTAGATTTCCTCATGGAAGAGGAAAATCCATTGGTGAATGTGATCCGAGTGGATATTGGTGGCTATCCATAGTTAATGTTTAGTTTTTATTAAATTTCACAACTATGAGATTCCATGCCTAATGTTTAACCCCTGTAATATGATTTGAGTGGTTAATCTTGGATTTTTTCCATTCATGGGTTACAAGCCCATGGTTTTGACAAACCATGGTATGGTAATTCCCCACAACATTCACCCATGTCATTCACCATGGTATTTACCAATGGTATCCACTCATGATAATCACCTGTGGTATCCACTTATGGTATTAAACCATAATATTTAATAATAAAGAAAATAATGCAAGTATGTGACTCCTAAGTGAAAAGGAATCCATAAATAATATAAATATAAGCCTTCATATTTGTAAACCCCATGAATTTTATTCATGGTGTAGTCTTATGAATTTTTTACCATTTAATAAAAAGAACTAAGCCCTTTCATGCTATTCTTTTATATGCAATTACAACGCATAATTTTGTCTCATTCCTAAGGTAGCACGGATCAGTGGTATCAAAGAAATTTCATCCTTGTCATTTCCTAGTGCATGTCCCTGACAAAGTCAATGTATGAACATTTGAATCTCAATCTAGTTTCACTTGAGGACAACCACTCTCACCAACCAACCAAGCTCACATGGAAAAAGGAAAAAGGAGTGACAAGGTATGATATCTTGTCAAGTTATGACTTGAGGAAGCACTTGTGTGACATAGGAATGAGATGATGGACATTTTGTCCAAATCCTTCCACAACTACCAACAGTCGTTGAGGAACATTCAACAAGAAGCAATTTTTAAAGTGCAACACCCTTCAAAGTGTAAGTTAAATTTGATATACCATTATTTGAAAGCCAGATAGATGCAGATTCCTTGGAGAAATAGTTGAACATGCTTGAGTGTTATTACTCTATACAAAAATTCTCTAATAGTGAAAATATAGTTTTGCACTCCTTAAGACCCTTCCCTATATAAAATCTTGGCAGCAGGGTTACTTGAAGGTACATAATAGATGAATCTATGTCAATAAGGAATGAACCCACTTGGGTAGAATTTATGGATGCCCTCAAGGAGGAATTCTACCCTGTGGGGTAGTTTGATAACTAATACATAAGATGGACCACTTTTCAATAGGAGAGATACCAAACAGTGCCAGACTACACCAATATTTTCCATACCTTGCAATCAAAGTTGGTTATCAGAAACTCTGAATGACACCTAGTTCTAAAGTACTAGAGCGGCCTACATAGGTAAATCCAAACATAGATGGGTTTCTTAGACATCTCTTCGCTAGGATTTTTTATTGATACGTTGTCAAAATTATAAAAATTTGAAGCAGAGGAAGAAGTGGGCGTTTAGGTCTAAAATTCCTCTATAACAAAAGGTTGGAAAAGGTGGCATTGACTCATAAAATAAGGGGTAGATCAAGGAGAGAAAACCTCAAGACAAATAACCCAGGTCACAAGAAAAGAAGGAAAATGGAAAGTGGTGTGAGTTCCACAAAATCCCTTCACACAACACTAAGTAATTTCACTTAAGACAGTCTTTGTTGTTTGAGCTTAAAGAGATGGATCCCAACTCAAATTATGGTTTATAATAGGAAAAAGGAATGTTGATTTTTGTTGCAGAACCTATTTTTACCATCTTAATTGCAAAGATCCAACCAAAAGATTCAGAAGATATTGAATGATCCAATGTTCGTTTGATGATTTGTGTGCACAAATCAAGTGAATTTGGTTGTAAGGACCTCCTAGTTTAGTATCCCTTGCCTCTCCATTTCATTTGATATGTGGCACATTTTTTGGGTCTTCTTGGTTGAAGAGAGATTGTTTTTTGAAGCTCGATGCCCCAACCAATGGTATTTTCTCCAACACCTTTGTTCCAAGAATTTATGATCTCAAAACTCCATTGTTTCCCTAAAAGAAGCTCAAAATTATAATAATTCAAAATCAGACTTGAAATGAATTAGTATCGAAGCAAATATCAATATTTTTATAAAGCCCAAAGCTATCTCTTATAAGTTAGTGTTTCTCTTTCATGTTGGCTCCAAATAAATGTGTTTATTCAAAAAAAACTTATTGAATTTGTTCAAGCCGTATCTATTGTAGATGTATCTTTTCAAAGGGTTATGTCAACCCCATTTTAGGCCTCAAAAATTTACATAAGTATAAGACATAAATTTTTGAGGCCTTGTGCTTAAATGAAAATCTAAAGGAAGGCAGATCAAATTCTAAATATTTGTTTGATTAACCTTTAGTGAAATTACTTGGAATTTGATTTCTAGTTTTTTGTCTTGGGTTATGGTTTTGGTGACACTTTTGATTAGATTTTGGAGCTTCCTTTTGGGTTATTTTTAGAGCAGAACTTGCACACTTTTTTGTATTATCTATGCACAAATTTTGGGCTTCCTACTACCCATAACTTATCCTCCTTACAACCCTAAGTTTTGGCATCTTTTCTCCACCTAGAACAAACCTTCGGCCCTGTGGAGAATCAATCTATAAGGCCTTATAAATTCGGCCTTAACGCCAGAATTTCAGCCCTCCTAAGGACAATCATAGGCCTATCAAGGCAAGATTGAAATTCAGCCTAAGGTAAAAGAAAAATTCAGCATGTGAAATGGAAAATATTCATCCTTTTTGTGGACATACTTTGACCCTAGTATTCAGCCTACCTTTCTCTCAAATCTTGTCCTATCTGGAGATTAATTGGAACAACCTTGTAGTTGTTGTGTTGAGGTTTTATTAAGACTATTTTTAGGAGAAATATTGATCAAACCTTGAAATAGTTTCTTGAAGAAATCTTGTAGCATTTTTGAGCAAAAATTGAATACATTTTGTGGCAGACTTTCAAGACACTTTGGAAAAACTTCTCGAAGTGTTGGAGAAAAATTGAGCTTCCTTATAGAATACTTGGAGACCTTTTGAAGTGGACTTGAATTTTATTTTGGAGTTAAACTAGAAGCCCTCCTTGTAGCATAACTTGAAGCCTCTTTGAAGCAGACTTGGAGCAAACTTGGAGTAGATATTGAAGACCCCTTGGAGCAGGTTTGTTGAAGCAAACTTGAAGACACTCCTTGGGAAAACTTAAAGCAAACTTTTGGAGCACTTGTTGAAGCATTCTTGAATTTATCTTTCAAGGAAATTTGGAGACATTATTTATAGCATACTTATGTTGTTTTGAAGTAGAAGGAATCTTGAAGCTAGCTAATGAAATTGTACCTATGTTTTGATGATCTAAGGTATGTAATTTATTGTTAAACTATCTATAGATTACATTTCCACATGACAAGAAGAAAATATGAATTTGAAAAGGATTATTGTTGTAGTATTTGGATGTTGTTGTAATTGGGTCATCATCTCTAGTATGGGAGCCCAAGAAGATTTATTTTATCTTTTATTCTGTAGGGTGGCAGGGTGGTGCTAGGGAAGTAAGTTGTAACTTTCTTCAGGAGGTTGTCGCCTCCATCCAGTGGGATATGGTAAATCTTGGAGTTGTAGCCCTTCTAGTTTTAGCTAGTAAATCGGAAGTTGTAGCTTCCTTTGTAATA
Source organism: Pinus taeda (assembly GCA_000404065.3). NCBI lineage: Eukaryota > Viridiplantae > Streptophyta > Pinopsida > Pinales > Pinaceae > Pinus > Pinus taeda. The sequence goes on from APFE031366741.1 coordinate 12,995, forward strand.
TATATATATAATATATATATATATATATATATATATATATATATATATATATATATATATATATATATTGTGTTCATTTGATGTGATGTTATTGGTTAATATTTTTTATATTTAAATTGCTGAAATTTACAAAATATTGATCCACCCCCTCTCCCATCAATATTTTCAGAACATGATGTCCTATGAAAGGTCAATACCAAGTACAAGTAATAGAATGACTATCATTGGGTTACACAAAAGTTTAAGGCTACAGTGGATCAAATTAGGGACACTAAGATAAAGGATATATGCCAGGGAAGCATACAACTCTACCAGGTTGTCAAAATAGGGCTTCTTCTTCATCAAATAAAGTGGCTCACTAAGAGTCAAATCCAATAAAATTTCATCCATATAATTATAGAACTTGATCAAATTAGGACCATTGCTTCCTAAGGAGGAGGACTGATCTGAGTGAAAAATGATGGTTATCCACCTTTTCCATCAAATCAACACAATAAATCTTTAATTTTTAATGGATTTTACAATTATGATATTCCCCACCTAATTTTCAACCCTTGTAATATGACTTGAGTGGAAATTGGTGGTTATACACCTTTTCCATCGGATAAATACAATTAATATTATATTTTTTCCTTTCACGGGTTACAAGCCCATGCCTTTGACAAAATTTGGTATTCACTATAATGCCCCACTTAAAGCTTATCCTGCAAATTTTATTAATGTTTACATTATCTGAAAATATTGAGAAATATTGGTCTAATATGAAATTCATGGTTTCTATTATTCAAATTCCCAAATTACTTTCTCAAATTGAATCTTAGGTAGGATATGGTCTCCTTCCATTATTTCAAATAATATATGTATTCATCTCACATTCCCCAATGTACCCTCACATTTACTAGGGAGAAGACATGGTCCTCTCCATCTCATTATTAATATATATATTCATTTCACATTCCCCAATGTACCCTCACATTTACTAGGGAGAAGACATGGTCCTCTCCAACTCATTATTAATATATATATTCATTTCACATCCCCCATGTACCCTCACATTTACTAGGGTGAAGACATGGTCCTCTCCATGTAATTACATTTCACATTCCCCAATGTACCGTCACATTTACTTGGGAGAAGACATAGTCCTCTCTATTTAATCATCAATATATATATTCATCTCACATTCTCAAATGTACTTTTCAAATTTACTTGGGAGAAGACATGGTCCTTTCCCATCAAATTCCCAATTTTATATTCGTGTCACATTTCCAAATGTACTTCCAGCTTTACTTGGGAGAAGAGAAGTCAATTGTAAGGATGGATGAGAAGTTATTGACATTAATGAAACGTGGTTGAGGAGGAGAAGGGAGGGAGGGTATAAAAAGGGAAGGGGGGGTGGTTGGTTGTGATTGTTTGGACTTGTTTTGTTTTTGGAGACCTTAGGAACCTTTGGAGGTTTCTTGGGTTGTTGAGAGGAGGGGAATATTGTTATCTTGGTCTGGATCTTTCATCTTGGACACACACACTACATCTGGTTGGACTTGGGCTCGGAGGGCTAGGGAACCTGTGGAGGTTTCCTGGGCTAGGGATTATTTCCTAGTTGGCTGGAAGGTAAATCCGGTTGGGTCCGTCAAGAGGAGCGTTCAGCAAGAGCAGTAGGACAAAGGTATCTCCATCAGCCACTGGTACAGGTATTCCTCCATAGACTACTCTTGTAAAGTTTAATAGAATGAAATATTCACCTTAATTTATGTTGATTATAATGTAAATGATAAAATTTTGTTTTTTTAAAAGCCGTGTAAGTAAGTAAGTAAGTTATCTCCTCTTATCGCATTTAATTTCAGAAGAAATTAGATTTGTTAGCAGACCCTAGGATAGGGTTCTTACATTCACCATGGTAATTCCTCATAACATTCACTCATAGCATTCACCATGGTATCCACCCATGGCATTCACCCGTGTTATTCACCCATGGTATCTAATAATAATAATAATAAATCATGCAAATGTGTGATTCCTAAGTAAAAAGGCATCCGTAGATAATATAAATGTGGGCCTTCACCTTTGTAAAAGCCATGAAGTTTTATCATGTGTAATGACCCTAAATCAAAACATACAAACTATTTACATCAATCAATGTTGTTAATAATTAACACATAAAAAATATTCAATTTATTATTATCTAATTTATGAAACCATGAGAAGAAAAGACTTACCTATAAAGCGAGGAGATATCTTACTAGAGATTTCAAATTTGTTGGTTTATTCGGACCTTGTTGACTGCAACAATGTTTTGGGGATGGCTATCCACCCAACCGTAAGCTCAATTGCACCGAATATTTCTACAATTGATCACCCATGTTCTCTCAATCAACTACTACATCACGTGAATCCTCCTCTCCTGGAATTCTCCTCTGGAAAGAATGGATGCCCCTCATCCCCTTTTTCATCCATTAAATAGAATAATTTGTTCCAAAAATGGAAATGGAATCTTCATGCACACAATCCACGTGTCAACATGCCAACTTCTATTTTTTTCTAAAGTTTTCCTTCACTCAACATTTTTCTTAATTTTATTTTTTCTCATTTTATTCATTTTTACTTTTTGTTAACTTTACTTATTCTTACTATTTTTATAGTCTACTTTTATTTACTTTTCCAAAGCTTTACTTTATTATTTATTATTTATTTATTTACTATTATTATCTTTTCTTTATATTTATTATTATTCATTATTATTATATAGATATACAGATATATTATTCTCATTTTTTCATTTTATTGATTATATTATTATTATTATTATTATTAATACAAGGCATTACATACTCCCACTCTTCAAGGGACTTTCGTCCCAAATTTAAGTTTAATCATTTAACTTATTTATTATTTTATTTATTTATCTATTACTTCATGAATTTTCAATACCCTCTGTTAAACTAGTATAATTCCACCCAAGTGACCATAATAGGCATCGAAAGTTACATCAAATCACTTGGGAAATCACAAGGAATCTCAAGCTCTCTTTCCCAACTTTTGGAACCATACATAAAGCCTCATTAGTCTATCCTAGAACCCCAAGACTCAAACCTCATTTTCCCCAAGAAAAGCATCTAGTCTCAATGTTCACATACACCAGGCATCTCGAAAGGCTGACCCAAACTCCCTCCATAAGTCCTACTACATACATCCCCAGGCATAGAAGTCCTACACCCACTTCTGGACTTTAGCATCCCAACTCCAATATCAGGTACTTGGCCTCCTCAATATGGTCCCATAACCCATTGAGAGCTATACAAGGAAAAATAAACATTGGCATAAGTAGTGTTGATTGAGTTTGTCTCCAACCCATATGGTGTTACATATTCTCCCTCGTAGGTATGGGCTCCCACAAGATCATCAAATAAGTCATCCCTCTTGACTCATTGGTGGATTTCCTATTAATCTCCGTGTCTCAACATGAAACTAATGCATTAGTTATAACATCATAATATCATAGAAAAAATCCACATGCCGTCATGAGAATACAACTCATCAGTAAAACTACATGGAACTATCACATGCCATAAAAAATAGGAAATTTACTCCTAATATTATAATATAAACATGTCTATAAAATATATAGCATTACATCAGCATCATAAATAAAACCACATGTTAATACAACATCATATCAATATTATAATCATCTCAACATGTATCATACGAAGAGAAATGAAACCATTCTTATCATGATTCATCATTCGCATTCATTAACAATGAATAACATCTATTTCATTGTAATACAACAATATCATTAAATATCCATCTAGGATCTATTTGGCTAAGTTAGTTGGCTTGGTTTGAATCCTTAATACTATGGGTGTCATGTTTTCTTCAAGATACCAATTAAATTTCAATAATTGTTCTTTACAAAGTAGGTATAATCATTTAAGTACATCTTTACGCATCAAATGAAACTCATCATACTGAGCCTTAATATTTAGTCATGTTTGCTTCCTTCCCCAAGGAAATTTAGTGAAATTCATCATAAAGATATTACTATTCATACAACCATTCCTTAAATCATCAATATCAAAATTAAAATCCTCTAATTTTACATCAATTTACACCTTTGTCTTTCTCATTCCAAGATTGTTATATGTAATAGAATATAAACACTAGGTCATCACGATTTAATGGTGTATCATGTTTAGTTAATTTGCACAAAGGGTTGGTTGATCCTTGGTGATTTATCCATCACTTGCATAATTATCATTGTTCATCTTAAAAAACATTATTTAATAATCTCATCAAGTTCCCACCTCAATATCGCTTGATCTCTTTTATCATAGGTTCACCCTTCTTCAAGTTCACTAGAGATTATCCCTTTCACTTTTGGCTTGTGAAGACTATATTTGGTTTAGAATTTGAAGCACTTGAAGCACTATTGCCCTTATCATCCACAAACTTGACAAGTTGTTCTATATGAAGTCTCATTACATCATCAACTCACTCATGAAACAATGAATGCAGGTTAGCCAATCACACCATCTATTAGTTGATTCTCACTTCTTTTGTCAATGTAGGCATAATCCTTATCAAGGTATCATTATAGCATTTCTAGTAACACTCTTTATTACACTTCATGTTAGGTGTTTTCCCATCAATCTCTAAGGTTTAACTTATCATATAACTATTTCTTTTGCCAAAAGGTTATCCTTGATCATCTAAACCTTTAAACATTTTCCCAATTTATCACTTGACATTCCTCACCAATTACAAGTGTTCACAACTTCCTATCCTAGCACTTTTAAACTATATAGGTCATCATTATGACCCTGACTAATCATGTTTCTCAATCCACTTATAAATATCCTTAAGATAATGATGCAGGTCTACCCTGCAAAACCCAGAATCTTTTCCCGCTCATGCATATACAAATGCATCTTCAATATCAAGCCCCAAAATTCCCCATTCTGGCAATCCCACAAACACTTTCACATGCGGAAGCATTTAAACATATGCTTAAAATCATATGATCTGAGCCAGCGTTTGACCTTACCCGGCATTCAATATATTCAATGCCTCCGATTCAAACTAGGAGATTTCAATCTGCCAATTAACTCTCGGCAATCATTATATGTCATTCCATTCAAATTGTATACTTCTCTACGCCTGCAAATCATTAACTGTTCTAACATCGAATTTCAAACCTCTGTTCCTACTTTACGCTTTTCAAACCAGAATTATATCGTTGCTCATTAATATGAAACATGAATCGATCCAATTCAAAATCGACAGAGCTTAAAACAACTATGCACCCTTTTAATGCAAACAAAGGTTTAAATTAACAATTTATCCATCGAATGGGTTGAATTCCTCGCATCGTTCAAGGCTGAGCACCCATCTATAATTAGAATATGTTCCAATCGATTAAAATAGACAGAGATTAAAATAGAACTCTACACCTCATACAGTTCTGTGCCTAATTTCAAATCAATTTCATTCAACAGCATTTTAACCAACAGCTTCTCTCCAACGTAATTTCATTCATCTTACCATCAAACGACAATCGATTTTAAGCATTTTAATATCAATGAAATCGTCACTAAAAATAACATTTGCCCACACAAAATTACAGTCCTTCGATCTTTGGATTACCCATTTAATTCGGCATTTAACACTACAATTCAACCTCATAGCATTCGATTTCATTGAACCTCACAGGGTTTGGTTTCAAGTACATATAACACCTGCATTAAATCCACAAATGAACCAAAACACAACTTCCAAGTCGTGCTCTTAAATACGTTGTCTATTTTCAATTCGACTCAACCAAAAATCGATAGTAACAACAATAACCCTCTATTTCATTCGATTCAAACACAGATTGACAGTAAATTCAAATTTCTCTACACACGTAAAGTCTTACAGATTCACTATGCACACAATTCAGAATAAGTCCTTCATAAACAAACATGAAGTTAAATACAAAAACCCTCTTAGTTCATGGCCAGATTTTCAATTCAATGGCCTTTTACAAAATCCCGTAGGCTTACCAACTTCTTTCCATAACCTCACCTCTCCTCCCTCTATTCTATTCTCTCCCCTTCTTCTTTTTCCAAAAAAAGTTATACATCAGTCGTACCTAACTACTTCTTCCCACGCATGAATAATTAGTTATTCAGTTATAACTCATCTTTATCATCATTTAACTAAACTAGACCACTTTTATCTACCTACCATTATTGAAATTAACACAAATTTAACAACTAAGCCTTCCTCAAGTCTTGCATTTAGCCACAACATGTGACCACCCCGTCACATTGTTGGCCTGGTCTAGATGCTCCTGCATCAGACTCTCACGGTTGAAAACATTCATGATCTCCTGATCATGTGCTTTCAAAAAGGTATGAAGAAAAATAAAAATTTCTCCTGGATCCCAGATTTTGTTCTGGAGTTGTCCATATGCTCTACTCCTCCGTTTAGGCGGCATGTCAGCTGCTTCCTACTTCATCTTCCTTCTCTGGTCACAATAGTTTGGAGCTGAAAACACCATAATAAGTTTGTCGTTGTGTTCAATTTCATCTTCCTCTTTAACTTCATGAGACCTGACCACCTGCGCAAGATTGTTTTCTTGGAAAAATATTTTGGTCACATCTTCTCCAAAAGACAAACCAACCTCTCGTTTGTTGGGTCCACGCCCTTTATGGATCTATGGATCACTACAAAGTATTTCACACATTAGACCCTCTTTAGGTGGCTCTCGGAACCGAACAATGTCTTTGATATCATCTCGTTTTATACTATCAACACTAAAACGACTATCACGAACAACAAAAATCTTGTCATTGAGGACATGAGCCAAAAGCAAACAATAAAACGCTTCAACAAAAAGCTCAACCATACTTCCGTTGTACTTGGACTTGACTTCGCCCTCAAAACTATAAATCTGGTTCTTACTCCTGCTTCCATGATTTCCTCTTGGACACATATACTTGAATACGAATGGCACAAGTATGAATTCAACTGAAAATGATCCTCGATCAACAAAATCACCATTAAAAAGATAAGGATTTTCCTCCAAAGGAAGCCTACTAACCTCAAAAATGTTAAAAAGGTCATAATGTTGATCATGGATATCATCACAAACAGTGAATTGCTTTCCATTCGGAGAAATCGCCTCCAGCGAATCCTTTACTCGCAATAATATTTGAAATGCACACCTTCTGCGTATACTTTCCTGATTCTTGAAGTCATCCATCTTTATAAATTCCAATGTTACATTTTCTCCTTCTACTCCATGATGTCGCTCCACCTTTATTGAATGAAAATCAATGGGTTCAACAACCGAATGATTCACCAGATCATTCACTAAGATGGCCTCAATAAATCTAATTTTTTTTATCGTTGTTTCGGTCTCTTCAAGCGTTTGGGTGGCATTAGGACCATTTGGACAAATTCTTTTAACTTGCTGAAAATCTTTTAATATTTGACTGTTCACCTTTCCTGATGCTGCCATCCTTTGCCTTCTTATCTGCTACAACCTCAATTTCTTTATGTTCTCATTCTCTGTTTCCAATCGATCTTCTTGTTGTTCATCTTCATTAATTCTCCCTTCCTACTTTAGTTGGTTGTTGTTGTTCAGCTGCATCTTCCTTTGTCTCACACATCTACATTGTGTGTCTCCTTTCAACGGAGTTTCAACTTGTTGTGCTGGACTTTTTCCTTTCATCAACACTTCAGTGTGTTGATTTAACTCTTTCAAAGAGTTTTCAAAATTTTCCCCTGCATCATCTATTCTAATAATGCTTCTTTGCCTTGGTTCATAGTTGTGAACTTCCTCCCCTGCTTCTACTTCTTTTGCTGCAAACTTCTTGCAGTCTTCATCAGGTACTGGTGCTTTTAGCCATTTCTCCAGCAACTCTAGCTCCTTCTCCCATACATTAGCTTCTTGACGAGCGCTGCTTTCTTTTCCTCCTTGATCCTGCTGCTGACTTCTTGTCATTATCAGCGCTTCTTCCTTTTCTTCACCTTTTGCTAGGTGAACCTCTGCTTCATGGCATCTTCTTTGAGGTACGTTGATCAACTCAACATCTCCCACGGCTGACTCAATCGTGCCTATCATCATGACAGCATGATGATCTTCTGCGAAGTTTTTAGAAATCATGGTCTTTTCTTCATGAGCTTCTTTGGCAATCTTTGTTGGTTGTCCCTTTTCACCTTTATATGTTGCTTTCACTAATATTTTTGAGCTCTCACCTTCTATACAATTTCCTCTTCCAGGACTGTCAGCTACATTCCGTGTGGGTGATACCGAATCATTTGGAAACAATGTTGAGGAGCCATTAAGTGGAGAGGAACAATAGCAAGGACCAAATGCTCCCCGTCAAGAAATGTTGCTACCAACTATGGGCAACTCTGTTATTGATACATTAACCAACTCAGTGGAATCAGAATGTCTTGAGTGGACAGGGTGATTGTTGTTTCCCACAGTTAAATTTTCCAATTTTCGAAATTCTTTAAATGTTGTAAGATTACCTCTACCGTTGTGAAGATAAGATGTCGGCAACTTAACCCATCTTTCAATTGATTTCATGTCCCCGCCTGCCAATTTTTCAAGGGAACTGGCTTGACACACGTCCCTAACCATGGGAACAGAACAGGGTTGATCCCTACCTTTGATGGCTTTTCTGCCAGGTTTCCATTGACCAACAAATGGTAAATTAAACGACGATTTTTCTTCTCCCGCCTGTCGAGCTGATACTTCCACGTCATTTAAACCCTCTTTGACCTCTTCTGTCTCTCTCAAGCTGCTCTTGGAAAGTTGCACATCCTCTACAAAATATTTTTTTGTTGCTACATCTTGAATTAACGAATTCTTTTCTACTGATAAAACACTCTTCCTGACGTTCATCTGGCCTTCTTGCATACTTGAACTTCCTTCAAGCAGAAACAGCGTAGCCAAGATTGTTGACAAGGGCGTATGCAACAAACAGTCATCAAGCTATTGTGGAACATCAATTGTTTTATTTGCGTCTTTCCCATCAATTTTACCTTTTGTCACCTGTTTCTCTGAATTTCCTTCTAGTCTTCCTGTCAACATTTCAGTATGCTGATGCAAGTTCTCTTCTGAACTTTTGAGACCTTCATATGATCTCACCATTTTCTCATCATCATCCAGAGATATTCCTTCCTCTGGCTTGCAGATAACTTCATCTGCTTCATCTGCTTCTCTTGCTTCTTCAATCATTTTCCTCTGAACAAATTTTCCTACAGCATCTTCCATTATCTTCGTCTTCATCCTCTCTTCTTGAGCTCCTCCCTCTACTGCAACAGCTTCAAGTACAAACGCATCTCTTCTTTCTTCTTCTGAGTATTTATCTCCCGAAAGATTATTCTCCACACTTGTGACAGGTTCACAAGATTGTGCATCCTCCTCAGTAAAACCTATAATCACATCACAATTGTCAGCTATAAAAACACAAGATTTTACATCATCCAGTTGATCTAGATTTGCCCAATAACCCAAGAAATCATCAATGATCTCCTCCTCTGTTTCACCAACGGAAACCTCCACTTTCAACTCAGTTGCTCTGAGTTTTTCATGTCTCAATTGTATACTCATCATCTGCTCGAGCTTCCTCAACTCTTCTCTTAACTGCATGCTTATTTGTTTATCTCTTTTTTGTTGTAGCCTCTGCCATTTCACTCTCTTCCTCATGAGCCAACCCACTCTCTGGTCCTTCATATTTTCCTGTAGCAATTCCATCAAGAACTCAAGATGAACTGATATCTCAGCTTTCTCTCTCTCATACTCTTCATCAGTCAACTGTTGTCTTATGCCATTTGCCTTGGCATCTTCTTTCTCCCCCTTTCTACTAATGCCTCTTTCTGAACCTCTGCTCTCTCCTTTATGACTTTCAATAGTCATCTCCTTTGCCATGAGTTTCTCACCCATGAGTTGCACCAAGCCTCTGCAACAGCAAACTCTTCTGCTGCCACTTACCTCACCAATCCCTTCCTCCGGATCTGGTCTTTTGGTAATCACCTAGTCCTCTACTGGAACCTTTCGAGCATTTCTCCACTGCTCCTTCAGGCTTCACTCATCTGCAACTTTATTCAACTTCTATTGAATCTTCAGTTTCTGCCACATTCACTTAGAATACTTTGTTGGACTCCTCTATCACTGCTCTATAGTGGTGATCTGCTTCTTCCCATTGAGACTTTCTTCACTATGCCTGTAAACCAAATTGTTCAAGCATAACCTTCAACTAGAGTTAAATAAGACTTTGTCAGCTCACCTTCAAGATCCTATTGATCTTGTTTCCTTCCTCAACTGCACTGTGTTCCTGTGTTGCAGTCTTCATTAGTTTTAAAATCTGGCATTCATTCATCACATGTAATTAACTCAAATTAAGAAAAAAAAACGTGTTTCTTCACACAGGGCTATTCCTGCTCTAATACCACTTGATGCAGGTCTACCCTGAAAAACCCAGAATCTTTTCCCGCTCATGCATATACAAATGCATCTTCAATATCAAGCTCCAAAATTCCCCATTTTGGCAATCCCACAAACACTTTCACATGCAGAAGCATTTAAACATATTTTTTAAATCATATGATCTGATCCAACGTTTGACCTTACCCGGCGTTCAATATACTCAATGCCTCTGATTCAAACTAGGAGATTTCAATCTGCCAATTAAACTCTCGGTAATCGTTATATGTCATTCCATTCAAATTGTATACTTCTTTACGCCTGCAAATCATTAATTGTTCTAACATCGAATTTCAAACCTATGTTCCTACTTTACGCTTTTCAAACCAGGATTATATCGCTACTCAGTAATATGAAACATGAATTGATCCTATTCAAAATAGACAGAGCTTAAAACAACTATGCACCCTTTTAATGCAAACAGAGGCTTAAATTAACAATTTATCCATCGAATGGGTTGAATCCCTCGCATCGTTCAAGGCAAAGCACCCATTTGTAATTAGAATCTGTTCCAATCAATTAAAATAGACAGAGATTAAAACAGAACTCTACACCTCATACAGCTCTGTGTCTGATTTCAAATCAATTTCATTCAACAGCGTTTTAACCAATAGCTTCTCTCCAACGTAATTTCATTCATCTTACCATCAAACGACAATCGCTTTTAAGCATTTTAATATCAATGAAATCGCCACTAAAAATAACATTTGCCCACACAAAATTACAATCCTTTGATCCTTGGATTACCCATTTAATTCAGAATTTAACACTACAATTCAACCTCACAGCATTCGATTTCGTTTAACCTCACAGCGTTTGGTTTCAAGTACATATAACACTTGCATTAAATCCACAAATGAACCAAAACACAACTTCCAAGTCGTGATCTTAAATACGTTGTCTATTTTCAATTCGACTCAACCACAAATTGCCAGTAACAACAGTAACCCTCTATTTCATTTGATTCAAACACAGATTGACAGTAAATTCAAATTTCTCTACACGCGTAAAGTCTTACAGATTCACTATGCACACAATTCAGAATAAGTCCTTCATAAACAAACATGAAGTTAAATACAAAAACCCTCTTGGTTCATGGCCAGATTTTCAATTCAATGGCCTTTTACAAAATCCTGTAGGCTTACCAACTTCTTTCCATAACCTCACCTCTCCTCCCTCTATTCTATTCTCTCCCCTTCTTTTTTTTCCAAAAAAAGTTATACATCAGTCATACCTAACTACTTCTTCCCACACATGAAGAATTAGTTATTCAGCTATAACTCATCTTTATCATCATTTAACTAAACTAGACCACTTTTAACTACCTACCGTGATTGAAATTAACACAAATTTAACAACTAAGCCTTCCTCAAGTCTTGCATTTAGCCACAACATGTGACCACCCTGTCACATTCCCGGTCTAGATGCTCCTGCATCAGATAACTTGCCACCCGAAAGAGAGAGTCACCCCCTTAGTATCATCACATAAATTAGTCCTAGACATTAGTGTCATCACATTTTCACATTTCATAATTCTCTTCACACTTTAATGTTATACATCTTATGAGCTTTGATTAGCTACTCTAATCCTAAAATTTCATAGTTTTGTTAATCACATTAGCATATGCTCAATTATCATTAATATTGGACTTATCATAAATACTACCTTTATGCTAAGGCATTTTTCCTTTTTTCCACTTGCAAGATATTCCCAAATTATATTTATATTTTCTTTATTCCAATCGTATAGACATTCATGGGTTTAATACCACTATAATATAATGTTTCCATTCTTCCCACCATTACTTAAAATGGCCTTCATCATTTTCCCATCTTAATTGGTTGATTGATAATATTCACTCCCTAATAGGCATTGTTCTTATTTTGACCTTATATAGATCCTTATCATGTTCTTATATGGAAATACTTTTGTGATTTCTCAACTATTTTCCACAAGATTATTCATCATAGATACCTCAAGAGTGCTAAGTTATTTAACTCGAATCCAAACACTTCCATCGAATTCTAGGATAGGTTATTTCTTCTTGTTGATCTCTTAAACATGTTTATGAAATTTCTACTCACTCGCCTCTAGTACTATATTCTATTCATTTCATCCTTCTAGGTTGGTCATGGTCATGAGGCTACCATTCATTATCATCATTATAACTTTTAAGTTTCTCCTTTTCCATTCTTCCTTAAAATAACTTTATCAATTCATACCACTATTATTCGAGATCAACTTACAAATTTGCATTCCTTTCTTACAACCCTTATCTCTTTATAGTTATTTTTCCATCTTCTCATCCCATTAATAGGTTTGCTACCCTTGATCTAGGGAAGTTTTTTTAATTTTGACTTCATTTTACATGCATTGTTAGGGAATTATACTATTGTTCTCTTAATTTAATCACTTATAATTTCTCCACATATTGACTAAATAGCTAGTCTCTTCTTTACTTCTGAAATTTTGGCAGCTCATTCCTCATATTACATGATTGTATAGTACGTCATAGTTAATGCCCTTCTTCCACAATTCATGTTGGTTTCTAAGTTTATATTCTCAGGAACTTAATATGCATCTTGGTTATTGTCCCATACTATTAATGCAAGTTAACCAAATTCCATTACATTCTTACCATATTTTCCCTCTTCACGAGGCAACATCCCCAGAGAAACATTAACCAAATAACCATGAGTCGTTCTTACTAAAATGTGTGTGTGTGTGTGTGTGTGTGTGTGTGTGTGTGTGTGTGTGTGTGTGTGTTTTCAAATGAATAGTGAAGAATTAGATATGATATTGACCATGCCTCATTGTTTCCTTTGTGAATAACTTTAATTCTTCCCAATAGATTTTTACACATCAAGTTTACATGTAATCTATAGCAATTGTCATAAGTTCATTAATCTAGGTTTTTATTCATAACTAAGTTTAAATTACAATATTTAGTCATTATAAAAAATTATAACGACCCAGAAGCAAAACATACAAACTCTTTGCATCAATTATTGTTTCGAGTAATCAACACAAAAAATATTCAACTAGTTAGTATTTGATTTACGAAACCATGAGAAGAGAATACTTACATGTAAACCGAAGCTATGTCTTACTGGAGATTTCAAATTTGTTGTGTTATTCAGATCCCACTGACCACGACAATGTTTTGGGGACTAATCTCTTCCTAATTGTAGGCTCAACTACATTAAATCTTTCTATAGTTGGCCACCCCTGAGCCCTCAATCAACTACTACAGCCATTGAATCCTCCTCTCCTAGAATTATTCTCTAGAAAGAATGAATGCCTCTCATCCCCTTTTTCATCCATTAAATAGAACAATTTGCTCCAAAAATGGAAAGGGAATCTCCATGCACACAATCCATATGTCATCATGTCAACTTCTATTTTTTCTTAAGTTTTCCAATATTTTTCTTAATTTGATCTTTACTTATTTTATTCCTTTGTAATTTTTGTTTACTTTACTTATTTTTATTATTTTTAGAGTTAGTTTTTATTTACTTATTCATAACTTTAGTTTATTGTTCATTATTTTATTTATTTACTATTGTATCTTTTCTTTATTATTTTGTTTATTTATTTACTATTTTTTTATTTTTTATTTATTATTTATATATTTAATATTCTCACTTTTTATTATTATTATTCATTTTATTTTATTTATTAATTGTTTTGTGTTGTTTATTGATTTATTAAATATGGGCATTACATCATGATAATCCTATGACATTTTTACCATTTAATAAAAATAATCAAGCTATTTTCATATTATTATTTCCTCTACATTATTTTCTATGCATTTGTGACATATTCTATTGTTGATATTTTGTCTCATCCCTTAGGCATCCAAAATAAAATGTGTGCCTAATTTTTTGTAATAAATATTAAGTTACATTAATCTATTTTAACAAATTATTTCTACTAATAGGAATTTTAACTAAAGTGTGCCCTATGATTGGAACACAACTTCAACTTCAAGTCATTATAGGTTGATGCATATATTACGAAGGCAACTAATTATATTGGAATTAATTATTTCTAATGAACTAGAAATGATGTGTTGTTTTCAACAAAAAATAAGAATCATACAACAATAAAGGAAGGTTTAACAAAATGCCATAGTACAACGTGGAGGAAACTTCACACATCAAGAGTGGTAAATCAAGCATGAGAAAATCCATTGAAATCTCTCCAAATTTAGTGGAGGAGTTGAGAAGCCTAAAAGTTGAACTTGAGAGTTACAAGGTTGACCAAAAGAGGATCCTTAGAGCCCAAGAGGAGAACAATCATTTGAGTTCATTGTTGTTGCATGGTATATCGAATTTACAAAGACAGTTGTAGTATGGATCGTCTGGCAACAATCTAGTCAAGCGTTACTCAAATAGGGTGCTAAACCATAAAAAATTCTAAAATATGGGACTATTGCAATCTACACAAGAAAAAACTCTTCGAGGAAGAGGCATAGGAGTTTCAAGAAAGAGATACCCAGTTATGATACCTTCGTAGATACTTCTAGTGAGGAGATGGATAATTCAAACACACTCTCTGGTGATGCATCTAGGTTGGGCTTTCTAAGGAATGGAACAAAAGGGCTTCAAAAAGTTTTGTGCTTGAGGAATAGAAAAAGGCAAGGCCACTTACCTTTGGTGGTGAGGTTCAAAAAGATGAGCAAGCAATAGCAAAGCTCTCTAAGATGATTAGATATTTAAAGGAAATATTGTGATAGGGTTGGGAAACTTGATGAAAGTTAATGTTATTGATATATTGTAAATTGAGACAACTTGTATACATAGGAGTGAAAAGGGGGAGGGTACCCTAGATTGGTTAAGGAAAATCAAATTTAGTGGCATATTCTTGATGTATTAAGTTATAGATGAACTTTCCATGTGCCTTTGTAAATGTAGAGTTTCATAAGACGACATATTTAAATATTTAAGAATAATTTAGTCAAGGTGGACTTAAATAGACTATGAG
The DNA here is from genome assembly GCA_000404065.3 of Pinus taeda. NCBI lineage: Eukaryota > Viridiplantae > Streptophyta > Pinopsida > Pinales > Pinaceae > Pinus > Pinus taeda. The sequence continues at coordinate 28,468 of APFE031366741.1, forward strand.
CCAAATTATGAAATATCTTGAGCTTGATAATGCTTGATTGATTGCTAATGTCGAAAAGATATTGAAAATGAATGAATGTGTGTATATAGAATAAAATTGGCTGCCAAATGAATTTGACTAACAATTCATGTGTGAATGAAATTGAGGCCAATAAAAAAAACTAAATTGTTCTCAAGAATGTGATATTAAAATATCTCTTATTGGAAATGAAATTTGAGACAGTAGAAGTACCTTCAATGATTGAAAGAACCCTAAGGACAATGACAAGAAAATGTTTATCAAGGAAAGCTAAAGTAGTTAGTTGTAATCCTTGAGGGATTATCAGCTGAGTATGTATGGTAATAATAGCCATGTAATTATGGAAATCATCCATTATACAACAATTTATAACTTAAAAGAATTGGGTAAGAATTCCTTTAGGTTGAGTTTGTATTTTTCTTAGTAATGGTTAAGGTAAAAAGTTGCTAGTGCATAAGATTTAGTAAAAAACTCATAATTCTATGCATGTGTGTGTTGTCATGGTGGACATTAGTGAGATAAGTGAGTGATACACTCATAGGTTAAAGAAAATTTATGTTTGGTAATGCATGGATATGTATGATACATGAAGTGAATGCAGGATTTCATTATATGCTTGAGGCCATAGGTAATGGCCCGAGAGCTTCTAGATTTGAAGCTAAGGATTTCATCACCTAGTGATGAGTGTTATAAATGGTGCCATGGTCTGAACATATGATTGTTCTTGGTTTGATGTGAATAGACAAGAATATGTATGATGCTTAGAGTGCCAAAAGGAACATGTGTATAGATTATGATTTTTCTTACTCGATATGAATAGCCACATAATGGTTGTTATGTTAATGCATGCATATCATAAAATACTTAGTGGAATATGATAGAGGTATGCATCTCTCAACATGAGAAATGGGTACAATTGTTACGATATCTATTTTTGAAAATTTAGTAATCTATATATTTGATACACTAAAAGCATGCATGCTTGTGTAGGACAAGATTTAGAATATTGAGTGCCATGGAAAGCAATTATTGTTAATATTTTTCGAAATATTATTGATTGCTAAAGTGAGTGGTGTGAATTCTTCATTCCCATAGAAATTCAAGTGGGAAAACAGATTGCTAATAAATTCATATAGGGATATCTCAGTGGAGAAAGTGAATATGAAACTCTTGGAGTTGAGCTAATTTTATTTGTTCGCATGAAAGGTTTGATTACCATATGAATTTACTAGAATAGTTGAGATGATATTGAATGAATATGTGGTGCAATCATGTTCTCCTTTCTATTGACATGGTATGTAGCTGGAATCATGATTGATTGACAATGTGATGCTTTTGAAACCAATTTGGTGTTTTTTTTAAATAATAGATTGAAATGATTTTATACATGAGAAAATAACAGTGTTTGACTAAGTGAAAATACATATACTATGTAAAATTCCTTGTGTATGACATGAAATGTAAGCCCTTAATGAAGTCAAAGAATATTACCACCTACAAAGAGCTCAACTTTATGAGAAGAGTCTCATGTGTGTGAGATTTGGCTTTTATATGAAGCAAATTTCAAAATCAATTTTTTTGATTGAAAATTTTAGGACATATTTCACAAGAATTGTATGTTGTAATACAGCCATGATGATGGATCTATCTAGGAAGGATAAATAAAGGTTGTGAAGCATAAATCCTAGGAACAAGGCCACTATAGTGACATTGGAACTGTATGGCATGCCTTGATTACCATGAGTAATGGCATGTACACTATGTTAGAGCAAGCCAGAGGGATTTGTTGGATATAAGACTTTGTGAGTCTCTTTTGTTTTCATGTGCAAGAAATCCTTGGTTGAGTAGATTTCCTAAGGGATTTTGAGCCAAAAATGGTGAGTGACTACAAGGAGGAGGAGACTTGAATGAAATTACTATGAAAAGTGTTATGTCACGTATTCATTAGAAACATGAGTGTGTATGGATGTGTTTGATGCAATTAGTGAGCTAAATTGTTAGCTATGGAAGCCTTGTGGGACAAAGGACAACCATACAGATAATTATTGGGTTAAACATTTCATTTCTTGAAATGCATGTTTTTTTGTGGAAACTAAGATCTCATATGGAAAAATTAATGGTTGTATATGAAAATGGTCATAATGCATATGTTCTATTGGTTTTGTGATGTAGGTACTAGATAGAATACCACAAGTCTGGAACTAGCCAGATTGTGAAACCAAATTCCATTGCTCAAATGGTAGGAAAAAAAGGACATCAAAGATGGTGTTGTTATGCAAGAGTAGTGGTGTTAGTGCAGTTGGAAGGATGAAGTCTGAATACTAATGCAGTGAAAAAAATACACCTAAAATGGTATGATGTTAGGGATAACACCAAAAATGATGTGAACATTGTGAACAAAGTTCCTTTAAGGGGGGAGGGACTATAGCACGCCTAATTTTTAATCCCCCACATATATTTTAATCGTAATTAATTATGTTAATGATGAATATATGAGCATGTAAATGTAGATGGGTTAAAATACATAGAATAATTGTAATTATATTTCAATAATAATTGATGAAGAGGTGGAGCCTTAATAAGCACAATGAGAAACCATGAAATGGGAGGAAAACCAACAAAATGGATTAATGGTGATTGAGTCACTAAGTGTGTTTATGACATAGTGATTGAGTCATACCACACCTTAATGGTGATTGAGTCACTAAGTGTAGTTATGACATAGAGAGGGAATTTATCCCACCTCAAACATAATATGGGGATATTGAATTTAATATCTGCAACTCTTCAAGGCTTTCTACAGAACAACATGAGATAGGTTTTACTGGTAATCACCCATACTTTAGCCTAATGAGTGGCTCATCCATGATGGAAGCAAGGAGAAATGGGAAACTCTTTATAGAAGGAGAGCACAAATGTAAAAGAAATAAATGCATTTAAAAGAAAACAAATCCAAAGTTGAATATTTTGAATTTGGGTTCAACAACAAATTAAATCATGTTTTGAAACATGAAGGGAAGGTGATTGTAGGAAGGCTTCCAGCAAAAAGATGTCTTATGAATGTTTAAATCATTGAACAAGGTTAAACTTTGAATCTCTTATGGGATACACAACCTGTGTAATGACCCTGACCAAGGGGTGGATGCTTTGGATTTTAATGATAAAGGAGAGATAAACAAGGTTCTTGAAGAAGTGACATGTAAAATTTGATGCCAAGTCAATTGAGTAGGACATTTTACCAATATGGATATGAATATTAGGGATACTACTGATATCATGTTTGAAGGATGTTTTTGAAAAATAGGGAAATCCCTCGAGACTTTTTATAAAAATGATTTATCTTTCTGGGACAATAAATACTTCATGATGGAAATATCATCGGTAGGCCTTGAAACTAGTAAAGGGTTGGTAGAAGAATTGGTTATCCAACAAGGTAAAGATTGTTTTTAGCAAACTCTTAATTATGAAGGCATAACCTTCAAGTGTAGGTGATGTCATAGTTATGGGCACATCACAATGGACTACAATTATGCTAATCATAATATGGTGTGTTAGGTCCCTATAATACTAGTGTATTCCCCCATTGTTATTGTCAGTGTAGCCCCTTATTTTTATTGTTGTGCCCATGTAGTACCCATATTGTTATTATTGTACCCAATAGAAGCCCACTATTGTTATTGTTGTGCCCTTACATTATTATTGTTATGTCAGCTCTAATTATATTGTGACCCCTTAGAATCCTATATACAGAAAGGAGGCTTTGTCATTTTAATCATCTAGGAATTGTTTATTCTTGTAATGTAAAGGAGGTTTCCCCCTCGAAGAGGCTAATTTTGAATTCGTTGGTCTATTTCTTCTTCTATTTTTTTAGTTGGTTGCATAACATTTAAGAGAAAATTCTTCTTCAAGGATCTGGTAATTTGGATACTATATATGGAGCAATATTTTGATCTACATGTTTTACAACCCTCACAAGAGGTACGCATGCATCATTATATTTAGAACCCAATCAGTTTGTATGGTATAGATGGATTTTTTCTCGTAAACCACTTGTCACGTGGTCATTTTTTATGGAGGAAATGATAGCACTTTATGAAGATACAAAGAGCAACACCTTCTTTAGCCAATTGATAAATCTCAAATAAAAGGGTTCAATGGTGGATCACATTAAAGACTTCCAAAAATTGAATATTAGGGTAACCGATATTCTAGAGGAGCATAGGATTGATGTCTTCATAGGGAATTTAAAATATAACATCCAACATGAGGCTCGCCTTTGGGAACATGATTCATTGGAGAAGGCATTCAGGATGGCAAGAAAAGTTGAAAGCAAAATTATGGAAACAAGGAAGCCTACCACCCACAACTATAAAGATGGAAGTGTTGTTGGTCCTAGTCTTCCACAATCTACAAGGTTGACACCACAAAAATTGGAGGAAAAAAGAGCAAAAGGGATTTGTTACAGTTGTGATAGCAAATACACTAAAGGTCATAAGTGTGCTGAGAAGAAATTATTCTACATAGATTCTGAAGAGGAGGAAGAAAAGGAATAAGAAACATCAAAAGAGGAGGATATACACCAAGAACCAACCCCAGAGAAAGAACAAATGAATCTAACCATATCTTGTAATGCATTGGCAAGAATCACCACTCCTCAAACTCTCAAGATAGAAGGGCATATCAAGAAGAAAAAGTTAATAGTGTTAATTGATTCAGGTGGTACCCATAATTTTATTCATTGTAAGATAGCCAAGGAATTGAATTGCTTCCTATATCCAGCACCAGAGTTTCATGTGATGGTTGCAAATAGAGGAACCATAAATTTCTCTAGAAATTTCCATAATATCAAAGCTATCCATGGGATAATATGTATTGAATAGTCCAATGTTTTCCATTCCAATGGGTGGTGTTGATGTTGTACTAGGAGTCCAATGGTTATGATCGTTGGGTACAATAGCTTTTAATTTTCAAGAACTTTTCTTGAAATTGTTTTGGGAAGGAAAGGAAGTTGAATTAAGGGGTATCGCAGGGAAACCATGAAAGATAATCATCTCTAATGGCATGACCAAGCTTTTAAAGAAAGAACAATGGGGTGTAATTGCACAATTATGTTCACTAGAGTTTCAAACAGTGAAATCATCTATTTCTCCATATATCCAAAAAATATTGGACAATCATTCCAAGGTATTTGAGACTCCCAAAGGCCTCCCACCTATTCGTGATCATGATCATGCTATTCATTTGATTCTAGGAATTGTTCCTCCAAACATCAGGGCTTACAGATATCCCTATGCCCAAAAAAGTGAAATTGAACATATGGTTAAATCCTAGAGGTTGGTATAATTCAACCTAGTCAAAGTTATCTCTCTGCTCTAGTAGTATTGGTGCACAAGAAGGATGGATCATGGTGCATGTGTCCGGATTATAGGGAGCTCAATGAGCTCACTATTAAAGATAAATTTCCCATTCCTATCGTTGAGGACTTATTGGATGAATTACATGGAGAAATTTATTTCACCAAGTTGGATCTTCATTCAAGATATCATCAAATAAGAATGAAGACCGAAGACATTCCAAAAACAAAATTTAGAACTCATGAGGGTCATTATGAATTTTTGGTCATGTCTTTTGACCTTACCAATGCACCTTCTACATTTCAAGGTTTGATATATTCCATCTTCAAACCCTTCCTTAGAAAATCTATGTTAGTATTTTTTGATGATATACTAATCTACAGCAAGTCTTGGAAGGATCATGTTCAACATGTTGATAGTGTTGAGAAATGGCAACAAGAAATTCCAGTTTAATTTGTCCTTGAATTAAACTGAGAATTAAGATCGAATTCTATTCTCATAGCAACTTGCAAATAGTTAATTAAGTTTAATTAACTTAATCATCTTAGGAATTTAGATTTGGAAGTCTTTCTATAGTCATGTATATGTTCTCCCTAAATTTTAGGGGTCCAGTATGAGTTTAAATTGAGTTGGAAATTAGATCATTCAGTTTACTGAGTTAAGTTTAGTTAAATTAGTTCTAAACCGTTTGTGGAACTAATAGAGAGTTAACAGTCAGTTGGTGAACTATTGCATCCACAAGTGTCACTCTAGTTAACTGAAGATTCCCTCATTAGAAACTCATGCATGTCGATTCTGAGAAAGACTCAGTTGAGACTAGAGTGCAGGGATAGTGTACTATCAATTGTATTTTTTATTGGAGTGTAAATATCATGCATGCATCAAAGATTGATCCTATGTTTGGATTGCGCAGTTTTGCAAGCATGAAATCCCTTTAAATATTGGCTATTCATCCTAGGAATTACGCAAGATATTAGGGCTTGGAGAGTTGCAGAATTGGCTAAGTGTTGGCCAAGAGCTAGCTTGTGAGCTAAGAGAGTTGAGCATACTTGTGCAGAATTGTTCTAGTGAGAACAAGTTTTGCATCTTCAATCATATTTCTAATATATGCAATACAAATAGCAAGGTTTTGAGCAGTGGCTTTCCCTAGATACATCTTATGTTACGTGCCATTGATTTATCTTCTTCTTGTTCATATTGTTTTCATCGATCTATTGGCTTCAGTTGGTTGACAGTAGAATTAGATTCTTGTCCTGTGCTTCAGTACATTGCATGAGCTTGTGAATCTCAAGGATTTTCTACATTGTATCGGAGCTGAGAATGGTATACTACAGAAGATTTTGAAGTTTTGAGTTTTGGGTTACAGGTGAAATTCAAATTTGCAATACATACTTCAGGATCGACATATGGTGTTTTATGGTTTGCGCCTCGAATATGCCTTGGGAGGAAGCTCGAACTTTATAGCCTGGAGGGACAGAATGGATGTTGTGCTAGAGGATAATGGCTTGAAGGAATTCATTGATCAAGAAATTCCTAAGCCAACAGCATCAGATGCACAGAATTTGGCTTAATGGAAGAAGTGTGTGGTGAAGGCAAGGTAGATAATCCTTGAGGGAGTTCAAGACCACATTGTCTCGAGTCTCCATGGAAAGGAAACTCCATATGCTATGTGGAAAACATTGACGGACTTGTATCAAAACAATAGTGACCAAAGGAAATTGGCACTGAAGGAAAAACTTCGAAAAATCAAAATGAAGAAAGGTGAGACGATTCCAAAATACTTGACCAAGTTCACTCAATGTCGTGATGAATTTGGAAGTGTTGGAATCATAGTTTCCGAGGATGATATGGTGAGTCTTTCTCTTCTAGGACTCCTAAAGATTTGGCATAGTTATCAGGACTTTGTCAATGGTCGGAAGAAGTTGCCAGATTGGGAACGACTATAGTTGGATTTTATGTAGGAGGAGATTAGGAGGAACACCATGAATGGATCTTCATCAAAGATTGATGATGAAGAGAATTGTGCCTTAGCGATTAAGGTGAAGAAGGGGAAAGGGAAAGATTCCCATTCCAAATCAGATTCTTATCATGGAGGTAATAAGTTACATGATGAAAGTTAAGTGCTTTCATTATCATGAGCTGGGCCATTTTGCTACAAATTGTCCACTCAAGAAGTCCAAGAAGAAGTCCTTAGGATGAGCGGTCAGTGAGGCTTTGGCCTCTCAATTCGAATTGGAATTTTCCCTCATTGCATGCATGCTATCATTAATGATGGGAAGTGTATGGTATTTAGACAATGAAGCTTCATTCCACATGATTGGTGACAAATATTTATTCAGTGACCTAGAGGAGAAAGTTCTCCAGATGCATATCGATATGGGTGACGACAAGAAGTATAGTGTTACTGGATTGGACAAGATTAATTTTTAGAGGGAGAATGGGGTTCCACTCACCTTGAAGAATGTTATGTATGTGTCTAGGCTAAAGAAGAACTTGGTATATGTTTCCGTGCTTGAGGATAGAGGCTACGATGTGATCTTCTCAAAAGGAAAGGCGTTCCTTCAACACATAGCCACAGATCAAGTAAAGAAGATAGGGATTCGAGTGAAGAATCTTTATGAGCCGGAGGTAGAGGACTGTGTTGCTTTGAGTACAAAATCAGAAAGGGTGAAAAAATGAGACATTGGCGAGTTGTGGATGTAAAATTTTCCATTGTAGATCACCAGATAATGCAATATACTAAAGCAGAATACTTGATCTACTTCTACAAACAAACTTGTGGAAGCTTAATCGATTTTGAGCAAGATCAAATAGAACACATATAACAGAGAATGAGAAATCAATCACACATGAACACAAAAGAATACTATGGGGAAAACCTTAGCTAAAAACCTCGATCTTTGTATTATCATACAAGTGGAAATATGTCTGGATTACACAAAGCTTCAGCTCACAAGCTATCCAGCTCTCAGTACAATCCCTCAATGTTGCTCATAGACTGAATAGACACAACATATGCCTTCCTCCAATCCTCCAAGCCTCCTATTTCCTTGCGCGGTTTCTCCTGGGGTCCAATGCTACCAGCTATGTGAATTCCCACATCACACACTCATCAAAACTCATAAATAATTGCACAATACTCAAGGAATGAATTCCTTCTACATGCAAGATATATCCTCAATGGAATATTCCTGCAACTGATAGTACATTGTCCCACCATCTGGTCTCAACTGGGTCTTTGATTGAACTGACATGCATGAGTTATTTATGAGAGAATATTCAGTTGTCTAAAGTGCAGTAGTTACATGCATGCATGCATTAACTAACTGAACTCGCAATCAGTTCAACAAAGTGTTGGAACTAACCTAACTAGACTTAACTCAGTTAACTGAACTAACTAATTACAACTCATCCTGATCTCCTTAATCAAGGGATAACTTCCTCAATCAAAGGGGAAGTTGTTGCATGTCTTCACATAGACTTCATGTTTGATTTTCTCCAACTAATTAACTCAAGATGAATTAATTAATTAATTTACAAACAGCTGATAAAATCAAATTCGAATTTTAATTCTCAATTTTAGTTCAGGGACTAACTAAAATTGGAATCTATCCTAAAATGCTATTTATAGCAATGCTATTTTTAGCACTTCTATATTTAACATTTCTTGTTCTTATTTTCAACACTCCCTCTCAAAAAGAAAGGGATTATCAGTCACCCCAATCTTGTCTCTATGGAACTCGAATTTTCATTTTGACAATGCCTTAGTCAAAATATTTGCATCCCACTCCTCAGTCGAAACATATAGCAAAAGCATGATCCTCTTCACCACACAGTCTCGAAGATGATGATATTGGATATCAATGTGCTTGGACCTATCATGAAATACTAGATTCTCAGAGAGTTTGATACAACTCTGATTATCGCAATAGATCACAGTTGGATCCATCCTCTGACCAAACAATCCCACTAGAATCTTCCACATCCAAATGGCCTCGGATGTTGCCTAACTAGAAGCCATGTATTCAGCCTCTACTGAGCTAAGTGAAACTAACCTCCGTTTCCTGCTATACCAGGAAACTGCAATTGAACCAAGGTTGAAGATTCCTTCAGAAGTGCTCTTCCAGTTTGATGAACTCCCTGCCCAATCTGCATCTGTGAAGCCTCGAAGCTTCACTCCCTCTATCTGTATGCACCACAATCCATATTGAGATATGCCTCTGAGGTATCTCAACACATGTTTCGCTGCCTTCCAAAACATCTTGGTAGGTTGAACCATAGCTTGACTCAGCTGGTTCACCACAAAGCACAAATCTGGTCGTCTATTCACTAGATACATCAATGAACCCACAAGCTGCTGATAAAGAGTAGAAGCTACGACCTCACCTGAATTAGCATCCTCCTTCCTCTAGTTACCAGCTAGAGGAGTCTACATGGGCTTGCACTTCTCCATGTCGAATCACCTAAGTATCTCATTGGCATACTTGCCTTGAGACACAAACACTTCCCCATCCTTCTACCACACTTCCATGCC
>APFE031366742.1:0-12181 GCA_000404065.3 Pinus taeda
GTTCCTCAGGAACAATCCCTGCAACTCAGTCATCTCAATGATTATTCACTAGATGATCCTTATGTGTTTTTCATAAATTCTCATGGATTCCAGCCATTTAACTTGCCTAGGTGATGGGTTCGACATGATTTTGCAACAGTTAAGTATTCCCAATATTTTTTCCCCTCTGATGTTTTTTGTTAACCTAGGTTTTTGAATGTTTGTTTACTAGAAGGTTTATCTAACCCATGTTGTCCTCTTGCTACCATGCTTTCTTTGCAACCATAGAGACTCAATTATTCTTCTGATATACGATGCGAGGTTACTCTACAAACCTCCTTATGCTAGTGGAGCGTTCACCTGGGTTATTTGTTGGCTTAGATAGAAAAAGTGTTTTCCTTGTAAATTAGTTTGGAAATTTCTTGCACACTATACCCGAAAATAGAAGTGACGACTTACTAGTTGTTTGGATAATGAATTTGTTAATTATTTTTTTTAAAGAGACAAATATGTCACGTTTCCCCACTTGTTTTTTCATCTCTATATTTGAAAAGGGGTTCCAACTAGCAAGACCACTCAAACCCCTTACAGTGCAACTATGTTCTTGGAGAAAATGTCTGGTTATTCGAGTCAATTGTCAAGTCTTTTTTTTTAATTTACAAATGTCTCCTTACAATAATGTTACTCTATTCATATTTATGAGTGAATTGCTTCTAGTTATGGCTCTATTTATTATTAAACCACATGATTGTTTTGTTTTCATACCTTTACACATAGAGATTGATTTTTTTTAATATTTAATTTGTTACAGTCAAATTTTTGTTCGAATGTACAATTTTGTTTCCTTTTGGATTTCCATTTTACCAACTGTGTTACTCTATTCATATTTATGAGTGAATTGCTTCTAGTTATGGCTCTATTTATTATTAAACCACATGATTGTTTTGTTTTCATAGCTTTACACATAGAGATTGATTTTTTTTAATATTTAATTTGTTACAGTCAAATTTTTGTTCGAATGTACAATTTTGTTTCCTTTTGGATTTCCATTTTACCAAGTCCTTCAAAATATCTTCTAATGTCTCTATTTTTTTTCCTTAATTGGTTACCCAATAGCCTACCAAATATGGTGGGGGAAAACATAGTTTCCAAACTCTATTCGCCTTCTGAATTGCAGCTTATTTTAATAGACAATGACCCAAGCTCTTAAGGATCCCCTTGTTGATACCCTGGGAATGAGTCATAACATGTGGGAACTAGATTTAGTTTGATTAAACATTGTTGAATCTCTTGTTCCAATATTAATGTTCCTTCGCTAGTTATCTGCATGTGTGAATTTTCATTTCTTTTGAAAACTATTGACTCTTCACAAGGAAATGTATGCAATTTACTTATTATTATTTTTCGAGTTCACTTGGGTTAGTATCATCTTAAATTACTTTGGTTATTACACATGAAATTCGTTATTCGCATATTAGGGAAAATAATCCCAGTTCTTTGCATGGAATTTATGCTCCTTCTTTGGTGTTTTAATGAAAAAAATCTTACTCTTTATAATCTATATTTTTGAATTGCTTTTAAAAGAATGTACATATTGTTGTGATATCATTACACATTTATTTCCTCCTCAAATGATTCAGATCTTAACAATATTCTTAACATGAAACGTGGACAACCATTTTTTCTTCATTCTTATATTTTTAGTTAGAAATGCCAGTCTATAATACAGAAACACAATAATGCAGTAAAATAAATACAGTAACTTAAATGCATCAACTATAATAACTAGAACTAGAAGTCTCTCCTCCCAACCTTCATACTAGTAATGAAGTCCATATCTCCACCCGAGCTTCCACTCATACAGAGAGAATAGGTTCAATTCCCAAGTCATCTAGTCTCAAAACCATAAGGCCCTCAGTCCAGTTTAGAGTCCCAACATGTAGGGATATACTAAGGATTCCACTGGCCCATGTCCAACTCAGGAATCTCCTCATAACAACAGTACATTGTTCGCATGAACAACATCCTATGTCAGGTCTACGAATCCATTTTCTCTTCCCTCATCCCTATGGCTCTGTTAGTCATTTTTCCCTTGCTAAAAAGAAGAGAAAACATTCCTTGGAATTACCCTTTTCTAGGGAGGAAAAGAGGCTCGACTGACCTGAATGTCTAGAAAGTTTTTTTTTTGTGTTTTATTTGGTTAAGCATATTTAAAATTTTCTTCTAATAATAAAGGACTTAACGAAGTTTGAGTGAGTACATTTATTTGTTCTTCCAATTAGACCGAAATTAGTCCAAAGTTTGTAAAAGTAAATAATGTCAAAGTTAAAACATAAATTCATGAACAATCTTACAGGTGTCACATATTGCCTCCCTTTGACGAAACACCAACCTCAATGTTATTTCAAACTGTTTAACCATGTTTGGATATGTTTGGCGCATGAATTCTTTATCCTCCTAGGTACCTTTGTCAGCGTTGAGGCAATTCCATTCCATTTTAACCTAGGTGATCACTCACCTCCATAGCATTGTTTCTCTCTGCTCTAGAAATTTCATAGGTTCTACCAACAACTCTTCATCTATTTCAACCTGCAGCAAAAGATTGTTGGTATAAATATAGATCACATCAACAATTTTTTTATTTCGCAATTCAATTCATTATATGATTTACCTAGATATCATGCCAGCTAATCACATGTCTAGAGTCATAGACATATATTTTTAATAATGAGACATGGAACACATCATGAATCGTGATGTGGGTAGGTAAGGCTAGTCACTAAGCTACTAGTCCAATACATTACTAAATTTGGAAGGGCCCATAACATCTAAGTGACAATTTAGCTCAAATTCCCCACCACAGTGTGATTCTTTTAGGCTTAATTCATAAACAGACATGGTCTCCCGCTTGGAATTCTCAATAGGTCCTTTTCTTGTCTATGTAAATATTTTTCCTCTCTTAGGTAGCCTTTATGTTTTGATGTACCGTGTTAAATATCTTCTCCATTTCCACGAGCATGTCGGGTCCTAATACCAACCCATCCTGAGGATTATTCCAATTGGTAGGCACTCTGCATTTCCTCCCATATAATACCTCAAAGGGCCTCATTCCTAGAGATTCATGGTATCCATTATTATAACTGAATTCAACTAAGTGGAGATACTCCTCTCACTTCACTAGTTTTTGCATTGCATACATTCTTAACATATCCTCTAGCAATTTATTTAGGCATTCAGTCTATCCATTGGTTTGGGGGTGATATGTAGTGCTAAACATAATTTGAGTGCCCAAGCCCGTGAACAAAGCTTTCCAAAAAGCAGAGGTGAATTTCTCATCTGTTTTAGAGATCACCACTCATGGTATACCATGAAGTTGAAATATCTCTTTCATAAAAATATCAGAAATTTCAATTGTTTTATACATGGATCTCATAGGTATGAAGTGACCTTTCTGTCTTAGTTTTTCCACCACGACCATGATGGAGTTGTTGAATTTTCTAGTTTTTGGCAACCATGTTATAAAATCCAGTGTAATAGTATCCCATCATCCACATTGCTCTCCTTTCCTTTAAGATGTGTAATAACGAATTCGAATTCATTCAAAAAAGTAGTTCATCTCACTTGATGAGAATTCAAATGCAATTGGGTTAAAAAATCTGTTAAACTACTATGATCAGTCATTAGAAATAATTTCTTACCCAAAAGATAAAGTTGCCATACCTTCAAGGTGTGCACTGCAGCAGTTAGTTCCAAATCATAAGAGGATGATCACTTCTCATGGCCCTTCAGTTTTTGGGATTCTTAGGCTATGAATTTCACATAGTTAATCAGTAAAGCTTCCCCCCCCCCAATACCTTAGTGGCACAAAACCATACAAAAATTAAACTCTTTTCCTCGATCTAGTATTTTTAAAATAGGAGCAGAAGTCAGTAACTTTTTCATGCATTCAAAAATTTGTTGACACTATGTCGTCCATTTGAAAACCCTTCTCTTCCTTTATAGGGAGATATTTGGTAAGAACTTTTAGAAAATCCTTCAATAATTCGATGGTAATATCTAGCTAACCCCATGAAGGATTGAATATCAGGCACATTCATGGGAATAGGTCACTCCATGATGGTTTTGATATTTTCAAGGTCAACTTCAATTCCTTCCACTCAAATGACATGTCCTATGTACTAGATATGAGCTTGGTAAAAGTCACACTTACTATATTTAGCATATAACTAATTTTCTCGCAACATTTGCAGCATAATCCTTAAATGATTTCATGGTCCTCCACACCTTTGGAGTATATAAGAATATCATCGATAAAAATTAACAAAAACTTGTCTAAATAAGGATGAAATATACCATTCATCAAGCTCATAAATGTGGCAGGGCAATTCGTAAGCCCAAAGGGTAACACTACGAATTTAGTGTCCATATTGAGTCTTGAATCATGTTTTGCAAATATTGTCTTCCTTAATTCATATTTGATGATAGCCTAATATTAAGTCAATGTTCCAAAACACCTTGACCCCCTTACCTTTATCAAACAGATCATCAATCCTTCGTAGCATATATTTTTTCTTAGTATTCACCTTATTCAATTGTCTATACTTGATCCACAACCGAAGTGTAACATCCTTCTGATGTAGAAATAATACAGGAGCTACCCAAGGTGACAAGCTTGGGCATATATATCCTTTTTCAAGTAGTTATTGTATCTAAATTATAAGTTCTATTAAGTCAAGGACACCCATATGATATGGTGTTCTAGACAATGGGATCGCACTTAGAATTAACTCTATGGTAAAATCAATGTTTCTCGTAGGCAGCAGCCCATGTATTTCCTCTGGAAATATATTAGTAAATTCATGTATTATGGGTATATTTCTGACACTAGTTAGTTTGTCATTAGAATTTGTATAACCAACTTGAGCTGCATAAATTTGGCAGCATTTTCAAATGCACTTCCCTAGATGATTATCAATGATTTGCAGTCCACTATTGCCCAATGTTTCTCTAGCCAGTCCATTCCAACTAGTATATTATATATCCCAAGAGGAATAATATTCAAATCACCTACGATTTTCTACCCTACTACCTTTAGGGATAATTTACCACATTAGCAACAAGCCTTCACTTGGCCCTAGTATCCAGTTGCGCCAGCTAAGGGTTTTTAAATTTTACTTTTGGTAAGTTACTTAATTCTACCAATTTTGGGCTAATGTAGCTCAAGATTGCACTTGGGTAAATTAGAATGGAAACATAATATTTAGATATCTTACCCTCCAACTCTATCATCATAGGTCGATATTCATCCTGGCCATCATCCATGGCTGCATTAATCCATGGAATATTTTTGACATCATCTCCAACAATGGAGGCTTCTTGAAGGTTTGTGACCTTTTTAGTACAAGCACGGTGAGAGAAATTTTTGAAATAATGAAGTTCCCCAAAACCCCAACATTGCAGAGGGTTTTTTCGTTGTTGAATAGTCTCTGGTCGACTTAACACCTCTGATAGTTTTTTTTCAACCTGTTACCCTGTTCAGTGTTGATTCCTCCTAGTCACTTTTGTCTGCATTTTCCAATTCATATTCTTGACATTTGGGAATCTCATCCCTCAAAAGTTATGAAAATTCCTTTGACCATTTTTGTTTAGTCCCCACTTGTTACCTTCTCCATTTTCTTTGATAGGCAGGCTACTGATAAATGTTGTATCTTGGCTTTTTCCTACCTAAAGTATGGGACGTATCAGAGAAAGGACATACATTTAGTGATAAACTCATCACTAGTCAGTGAGCCCAACCTTAAATCATGAAACTCTCTTGCATTCTCATCATAGAAGCGTTTAGTTAAATATTTGTCCTTGAAGTACTTCTAGAATTCGTCCCATGTGACCTGTTGATCATCAATTCCCTAGAAATATTTGACCTCCTCCCACCAAAGAGTACCTTTTCCCTATAGTTGAAAAATTGCCAATCGAGATTTCATGTTATTATCATATTCATATACTTGGAAATATTTTTTCATGTTAACTAGCTAGGCCTCAACAACTTCCTTATCCTCTCTGTCACACACCGAAGGTCCTATCTTCTTAAATTTGCCTTGCAGTTAAATTTTCTTCTTCTTGGGACCTTTGCCAAGCTTCTTTCCTCATCATTATGTCCCCCTTCTATTTCCTTATGGTACACCTCATGATGAATTGTCTCTATGAAGTCCCCATTTCTTGCACTAGGGTTAGGTACCTGATGATTTTGTCGATCTGATAGACTTTTTAGAATCCTCTCTTGTTCCTATCAGAGACTTTTATTGTCAGCTCTAAGGTTCCTCATTTCTATTCACAGTTGTTGCACCATCTCCAAAAATGTTGCATTTTCCAGTCTTGTCCCAACTACACCCACATTTCTGGGTTGGTTTCTATATACAGTACGTCACACCCTAATCACGGTTTGGTTCCACTCCGCAACTTGTTTTTTGTTTTCTGTGCATGATAGAAATGCTGATAATTAGTTTATCTTGCTTGCCCACAATGTTGAACACTCAGCACTAATACTACTTGTAACGTGCAAACAACATGTCACTCACACATTTTTTTAATTCCTATCAATTATCTAGCCAGTAAATAATTACTATTTGATCTCTATGTTAAACGTAAAAGGCCTTTGCATGCCTACATTTACCATAGAATTTAACCTGCATTATATGGTTGTTGACTTTATGTGTTTCTCACTAGAAAATTATTGTATATATAATCCTTCTTAGTTCCTATAGTTAATTTCCTCTGATGAATGGGCTTGTTAGACAACCTTCTAACTTCATCAAGACTATAGGTATGATTCCAAAGCATTTAACATAGGTGTCCCTATACTGGTGCCTCCCCAATATGAAGACACGTCACCATGGAAACATGGTGAACTCTCTTGAATTCTCTATTGGGTTAGTGTGCCAAGATCTAGAACGTTGATCTGGAAAGGTGGTCATGCACGGTGGAGATCATTCTAGAGTTCTGCCACTTTGCAACTCTAATGTAGTTAGGGTTTATGTAAAATTAAACCACGAGACTGCTTCGAGGGTAACTTATCCATTCCACCACCACGGTTGACCACCATATGTCTTCTCTCGAGTTTTATTTCCTGGCAGTAGGGCCACCTTCATTCCTTAGGAACGATCCCTCCAACACAGTCATCTCTTGCTCCACGATTATTCATGAGATTCGTCTTTCCCTTCCAACACTCATAAGCTTTTTCCTATGTGTTTCTCGTAAATCGCCATGATACTCTGCCAGTTGTTAATTGCGTTGTTCGTTTAATCTATAGGTTCTCTTCCTCCATGGATTCCAATCATTTTACTCGCCTAGGTGATAGGTTCGACCTAATTCTGCAATAGTTAAGTATTCCATATCTTTTGTTTCCCCTCTTATGCTTTTCATTTACAGAGGTTTTTAAATGTTTGTTTACTAGTGGGTTTATCTAGCCCTTGTTGTCCTCTTGCTACCAGGTTTTCTTTGCAGCCATAGAGACGTCAATTCTCCTTCTAATATACGATGCCAAGTTACTCTACAAACCTTCTTATGCTAGCTCAGGGTTCACGTGGTTTATTAGTTGGTTTAGACAGAAAAAGTGTTTGCCTTGTAAATTAGTATGGGAATTTCTTTCATACTATACCCGGTAATAGAAGTGATGACTTACTATTTGTTTGGATAATGCCTTTGTTATTTTTTTTTTTAAGATTCAAATATGTCACATTGCCTTACTAGGTTTTTCTTCTGTATTTTTTCAATGGGGTTCCCACTACCAAGACCACTCAAACCCCTTACAATTCAACTAAGTTCTTGGAGAAAAGGTCTAGTTATTCGAGTTGACATTGAAGTCTTTTCTTTTAATTTACAAATGTCTCTTCTTACAATAGCGTTAGTCTAGTCAGATTTATGAGTGAACTACTTCTAACAATGGCTCTATTTATTGTGAAATGAAAGGACTATTGTGTTTTCGTAGCTTTACACACACAGATTGATTTTCTCTAATATTTAAATTGGTACAGTTAGTTTTTCATTCAAATGTACAATTTCTTTTTTCATTTTGGGTTCTATTTCCTTCTGGTTTTTTATTTTACCAAGACCTTCATGGTCCCTTCTAATGTATGTAGTTGTTCTAGCTTAATTAGTTACCCAATAGCCTAGAAAATATGGTGGTGGAAAACAGAGTCACGAGACTCTATTCACTTTTCGAATTGTAGTTTAGTTTAGTAGACACCAACCCAAGGTCTTGAGGAGCCCTCTCTTGATACCCTTGGATATGGTCATAACATGTGGGAGCCAGATTTAGTCTGATCAAACATTGTTGAAGCTCTTGTTCCAGCATTATTGTTCCTTCACCAGGTATCTGCGAATGTGAATTTCCATTTTTTTTGCAAACTATTTACTGTTCACAAGGAAATGTATGCAGTTTACTTATTATTCGTTTATGTGTTCACTTGGTTTAGTATCATCTTGCATTTATCTACTTATTACACTAGAAATGCGTTAATTCTTTGTTAGGGAAAATAATCCAAGTTATATCCATGGAATTTATGCTCCTTCTTTGGTGTTTTAATTAACAAAAGCTTACTATTTATAATCTATATTTCTGAATTTATTTTAAAAGAATGTACACACTATTGTGACACCATTACATAGTCCTTTCCTACTTAACTAATTCTGTTCTTGACATAATTATACAAATTGGGTACTTCTATATATTCCTAAGAAGAAGTAAGGACTAATGTAAATACATTAACTATACCAACCAAAACTGTAAGTCTCTCCTCCTAACCTTCATTCCAAAAATGACATCGAGGTCTACTCCCGAGCTTCCACTCGCCCAAGTCTAGCTCAGGAACCTCCTTAGAACATCAATACACTATTCGCTTGTGTATAGTTTTCTCTTAGGTCTACCTATATTATATCAGATTATATTAGCTAAAATATAATAATATAATATTATGTTTTACCCTATTTTTCCCCTCAATTGGTCCATTTAGTATTGTAATACTTCTTTATATTTAAAGTTTGAAAGTGAACAAACCCAAATATAAAATTAACAAGGGTTGAGAAATATAGAATAAAATGTAATATTTAGGTTGAAGTGTGATGGGAAATATTATGTAAAATGTAATAATATTACATTTAAATTAGTATTTCTCTACCCTCTTTGCTTTTATTGAGCGAGGTGATAATAAATACTTGGTAACATATAATATTATTTTATCCAAAAATTTCCCTCACCCTATTAACTTTTTATTAATAACATTTAACTTGGTCAAAAAAATAAAAATGAACAACTATATTTATAATTAATAAATAATAATTAAACAAGCTTATATCACAGGTCTAATTTCTTCAAACACGGATTTGATTCTTCTTGATTGTTATTAAATCCAAAATTAAAATAAACTTAGCGAATTATAATTCACCATGCGTTAAATAACAAATAACCTTACCATACCAACAAAGAAATGGTGTGGTAATGTGACTGCCGCAAGTGATGACAAACAATAAATAATAAGAAAGTCTAAGAAACAAAAATAAAAATAACAATGTAATGATTACAGACTGATATGAACAAGAAATAAGAATTAGAATTATAACGAGAAATGGTTTTTTTTGACGATAGATTAAACTCTATTCACTCATCCTCATACTCCATCCAAGCATCAGAGGGAAAATTCTTTGACCACACGCAGCAAATTCCCTCTTCATTAGCTGTGAAAATCTCTCCAATTCTTTCGTCGTATGCAAGTGCCACGATTTCACGTGACAATGCAAGCTCTCTGATCTGAGAACGAGGCTCATTCGTAATCTTTGCGAGACATTCTCCTGTAATAATGCTGCTAATATTGATCGTACATTTTTCAAACAGCCTCACTGCATCGCAGAAGGAAATGATCATATCCTTCTCGTTTGCAATGTAAGTTCCCCTCTGAAACTTGTCAAAGACGGGCAGACGGATCGGATGGTCTTCAAAAGTGATCAAAATGTCGCCTCGCATATTACACAGGTGAAGGCTTCGACTTCTGGTGTAGCACAAGAAACAGTCCAATTTAGGTAAATAGTAAGGCTCCACAATTGCTTCTAAATTTGTTGGTATTACTTGAGGGACCTCACCAGATATATCAATCACTTGCATATTCCATCCATGTTGTTGCAGACATATTCTATCATCGCCGCAGAGCGCAGCGAACTGTAACCGAGCTTCATGATGGTTGAGATGGATGATACTTCCTGACACAGTTCTCCATCCCGTTTCGAATAAATTTTGAACGATACATCGCTCGTATTTCTTGGGAATCCTCCATCGAAATATATCACTACATACATATTTCCACGACTTTGAAAAAACCATTCTATTTTCCTTTCAACTGGTATACCTCTTTCAAATGGTATACCTCTTTCGAGTGATATGGTGGATATCTGATTGTATTCTTTCAAATCAAAAACTTTGAACACTCTCTCATCTTTATTGTAAATCACGCCTCTGGAATTTGGAATATTGCAATTTGGAATATCGAAATCCCAAGTAACCGCGTCCGCTTCTTCGGCATAAATATCTCTGTATTCATCTGTTCGTCCTGCTTTTACAGATGCTACTTCCACGCTTATAATCTTGAGGTAGGGCAAAGATTGATGATAACCAACGATTATGAGTGAATTATTATTAGAATTGTAGTAGGCAGATACAATCTCCATCTGACAATTCAGTGTTATGGGTCTACCATATTCGTCCTTCAAAGGCCAGACTTTCCCCTGCCGTCCAAATGGAATGAGATGGCCACTGCAAAAAACGCATATTATGTCATCTGCTATAACCAAGTGTGTGACCCTTTCGTCTATGTAGAAGACATGTACATGGTAATCCCAGAAACTATTTGGCAGTTTCCCGTTTAACTCTCGGCGTTGCAGGCCGTGGAAGGAATTCCTAGACAAACACTTATCCCCGTGCCTTGACATTTTCTATCTTCTGTGAAAATTCACTGTGGTTATCCACTATTCGCCCAGCTATGTATCGATGTTGATGCCGGAGCGTTGATGCTCTTCCCTATGTGAAAGAGTTAATAGTATTCTAACAATAAAGTATATTTCGTTCTTTCACTCTCAATCGCTTTTTATTTCACAGGTTAATGCAAGTTATAACAAAGTTGTTTTATTCTTTCGTCGTCAGAGGTAGAGAGATTTTCATCTTAGATTCCTACTCTACTAAATGAATCGAGTTAATATATTATAAGTACACATATGGATATATCTTATTATTGTTATTTTTTAGTTCAGCCGACATTACTTTTCCATTATTTGTTTAGAGATAGATTCTCTATTCTCTATTGTTATAATTTAATTATAATTGATTATTAGGTAAACGCAATAGATTAAACTTGCATGGAATATGGTATAATATTCACAGTGGTATCCACCAATAAACACTTCTGATTTGTTTCCAAGTTAATTATGGTGTTTTAATTAATTGAGTTATAGGCTTATTTTACAGGAGAGAAGTTAATTATGGTGTTTTAATTAATTGAGTTACAGGCTCATTCTACAAGAGAGTATGATGTGTAACCATGTTCACTCTCATCAAAGTTGAAAGTTTGCTCATGTAACTAAATTAAAATTTTAAAAATCTCAAAACTATAAAAGATTAAATAACTATATAAAACATTTAAATAATGTTCACTCATAAAAAAATATAGGTGAAGAAATTGGATCGTGCTGGGCTCATGATAGATCCTTGTTTGAAATGGAATTATGCTAATTTATCTCAAATTGATTAACTAAAAAAAATGTCATATAGCATATTATATCAAAAGCTATTTACAAGTTCAACATGTCTATGGTAAGCTCTAGTGAATGTTCAAGGTTAAAAATTTTGTCCATGTCTTTTTAAAATGTATATATGTTTAAATCTTATATTGATTTTTATTTAATAATAATTTAAAATAAAGATATAGCTTAGTTACTTTTTATAATTTGTAATTTGTTAATGAGACAAGTATTATGCTGCTTATCATGAATTGATATTGATTACTATTTCATTTATATGACAGCCTAGTGTAACCTTATATAACAAGGGCACAAACATTGAAGTGACAATACCTCTTTCATGGTGGGTAGTAGAGCCTTCTTTTCCCAATAACTATAATTTTAGATAGGATTTGTATTTAGACAATAGACCATCTAATCTAAT
>APFE031366744.1:6113-41727 GCA_000404065.3 Pinus taeda
CTCACATTAGGGAATCAACAAGAAGATAAACCCAAAAACAAGCCAAAAATAAAAAACGACAAAGAAGTAAGAAATCGATTATCTTGCATATATAGTGCACTTCACTTCAGCAGTTTACGACTCCTAGATTGACAATTTATATAGCAATTTAGGACACACTAAATTGACCAAACAACCCCTATGACTGTAGATTAAAACGTGAGGGTGACGGAGAATGTATGTAGGTAATATGAGAGGTTGAGGGAACTTCATGTGACGAATGAGGGGTTGGAAGGTTATGATGAGGAGGAGACATTCCCGGAGGGGCATTTCGAATATGCAAGGATGGAATTTCAGCGATAGCGATGGGGATGATGGAACAGTGATGAGCGAGGATCCATAATTTGAAGATTTGTTAATAGGGGGATGAATAGAAAAAGGTTCGTGTAGAATACTTGTATTTCTTCGCGAAGCGTCCCCATGTTGTTGCGCCGCACCATATTGGCCAGGAGGACCATCTCCATATTGTGACTGCTCCGACGCACCAAAACAATTCCAGCCATGAGATTGATGTCGACCACCCTGGCGGTGCGGGCAATGAGCCAGGAGGTGCCCAAGAAGTGAAAATTTAAACATCTGAAAGGTACTCCCCATAATTCCAGACACTACGATAAGTGAGTCTCCCCCCAATGCAATTCAATGTAATCCAGAAAGCCACCCCGATATTCCTTCTCTATCAATATCCAGACGACTCTTTTATCTGGAGCCCACAGACACCATGGATCTACATATGCAAACTTACCGATGGCATTTCCAATGTCCATGAAAACCCGCTTTGTCCATAATTCAATAGGAAACCTGGGTAGTTTAACCCAAATAAGTTTGTTCTATGGCGTATTATTAAGAGGATTAAACCCAATGTACCAAGAGTGGAGTGCCAAGAAACTTCTGCCATTAATCCATGGAATGGCCTTGATTTTCAAAAGATCATCCTGGCTAAGAAAATGGAAGCTGTACGATCCCCACAACAACTTCACCATAGTCGGCATGTAGCCCATAATGGTTTTCCATTTTTTGTCCACCCAAATTCTCATTTTAGAGTCACTAAGCTTTGTAAAATGCCACCGACTGATGAGAGAAAGATTTTGTAAACTGGTTAGACGATTGATCAATACTTCATAGTCGAGCACCATAGCGGGTAGCGAGGTGGTAGTCTTGATAGAACGTTTCTAATGTGTGGATCACCATTCAAAACCCACATGATCGACACCATGCAAATCAAGAGCCGCATGTACATCATTTGGCATTGGAACATTGCCTAGGATACTGTGCCAAGCATCAATTGACCATGTGCCACCTCGGTGATCAACCCCGGTTGATTGTAATAATTATGACTCGGCATCCATGGTGGCATGTATGAAAGCTTCATAGGGTGACGTGTCAGAGTCTAGCATTTCCATACCCCCAAAATGGAATATAAAACCACAACGAATATAATGACGAAAGGTGATAGTCACATCATGAATAATGGGGATGTTAGAGTGGTAGCTGGGAATAAATAGGAATATGTACCGGAGAAAACCACTCGAATCTAGGGATCATACAAAACACATACCATGAGGATGTATGCATACAGATAATAAAACCCACAGTAGCACAAAGAAAGGACCGTCGCCAGTTCGTCATCCAAATCAGGATAAAAAGGTGGTGCACATAATATAAAATTAGTAAGCCAGATATGGGACGTAATACGAGGATCCCAATTCACATGGATATGAGGGCCATATGGCAGACGTAATTAAATGGCAGTAGATCCAAGATCGAACCGGGGAAAATAACCACCTACCACCCTGGAGAAATTGAATACCATCGAAAAATATAGGATTCCGGCACCGAGAAAACAAGCCAGTAATCGAGCCGAAATCAGACAGGAACCAGAGAACCAGATGGACATACAATAAAAACTCTCACCACAACACTTGTGTGAGGAGAGAAACTAAATGTCTTCACAGCAACAGTAGCAATAGAAGCCCATGCAGGTTAACCAGCTATTTCAAATGCGAAAACCAAAATATTTGCATGGCCGAGAGATTATGAAAGAGTTTAACCACTGGTGCTAGAGAAAGTGCAAACTATTTGTATATAGACAAGAACCTTCCCTGAAAGAGGCTTGTGGACATGTAAGCATAAAAAAATCACTTTTTATAGGCATTTGAGCACTTTTACAAAGGTGGGGAATGAGTTGTGAAGATACATAATAGAATGTAAATCACAATAGCAATTAACATTAGAATGTGGAGAAGTTTCGACTGTAAAAAAATGAGAGAGAACATGCAATACATACCCAAGAGAGTATCCTAGATCATAGAAACACCACTTATGGAATTAGAGACAAAAACATTTAAGAAACCATGTCCCTCATTACATGAAGAAAACATTCCCTGATAAGATAGCGGCCTCAAACGAGAAAGGAGCCAAACATTCTATAAAACCCAATGTATAGAAAAATCTGTCCATAGCAATCACCACCAAATAGACCAGAAAACGAACCTGTATTCGCATAGAGACATTGATGAGTGGAAACTCCCATCGCTAGTAGCTGCGGCCATACTTTTGATCATCACTTGTTTGTAAATGGAGGCTTTGAAACTCATTAACGGTATTCAGTTTTATTCATATGGGTAGATTTTTACAGCTTCCATTTTAATCCACTAGGATGCCACGTTAAATTGGTAGTCCATTGGATTATGATAAGGTACTATTTTCCAAATAATTGCATCAAGTGCCTATTACTCATGCCCGAATAGTGATTTCGTTGGCATAACCATAGTACATACTAAGGAAATCAAATGTAGAAGAAATATGTTATGATTTGTGTGCCCCAAACACAATAAACCACACTTGCACCAACCAATTAAGCCTAATTTTATTGTTGTGGCTAGTTAATTTTGTCAATATGGATGGATAATGTTATACTTCTAGGCAAGTAATAGGCACTGGCAATATTGTTTTGGTTGGAACTTGATAGGTTTCAGAGTTGTTGCAGATTGGAGAAAGCGGGAATTGTAAGACTTGTGATCTTACAAGAGTGCCCTACTCATGAGGTTACCTTTATGCCTACAAAATTATTTTAAAGGTCACCATTGCCTTGAACACTTATATCCATACTTGATTTTTAGAATTGCCATCTCACATTAGGGAATCAACAAGAAGATAAACCCAAAAACAAGCCAAAAATAAAAAACGACAAAGAAGTAAGAAATCGATTATCTTGCATATATAGTGCACTTCACTTCAGCAGTTTACGACTCCTAGATTGACAATTTATATAGCAATTTAGGACACACTAAATTGACCAAACAACCCCTATGACTGTAGATTAAAACGTGAGGGTGACGGAGAATGTATGTAGGTAATATGAGAGGTTGAGGGAACTTCATGTGACGAATGAGGGGTTGGAAGGTTATGATGAGGAGGAGACATTCCCGGAGGGGCATTTCGAATATGCAAGGATGGAATTTCAGCGATAGCGATGGGGATGATGGAACAGTGATGAGCGAGGATCCATAATTTGAAGATTTGTTAATAGGGGGATGAATAGAAAAAGGTTCGTGTAGAATACTTGTATTTCTTCGCGAAGCGTCCCCATGTTGTTGCGCCGCACCATATTGGCCAGGAGGACCATCTCCATATTGTGACTGCTCCGACGCACCAAAACAATTCCAGCCATGAGATTGATGTCGACCACCCTGGCGGTGCAGGCAATGAGCCAGGAGGTGCCCAAGAAGTGAAAATTTAAACATCTGAAAGGTACTCCCCATAATTCCAGACACTACGATAAGTGAGTCTCCCCCCAATGCAATTCAATGTAATCCAGAAAGCCACCCCGATATTCCTTCTCTATCAATATCCAGACGACTCTTTTATCTGGAGCCCCCAGACACCATGGATCTACATATGCAAACTTACCGATGGCATTTCCAATGTCCATGAAAACCCGCTTTGTCCATAATTCAATAGGAAACATGGGTAGTTTAACCCAAATAATTTTGTTCTATGGCGTATTATTAAGAGGATTAAACCCAATGTACCAAGAGTGGAGTGCCAAGAAACTTCTGCCATTAATCCATGGAATGGCCTTGATTTTCAAAAGATCATCCTGGCTAAGAAAATGGAAGCTGTACGATCCCCACAACAACTTCACCATAGTCGGCATGTAGCCCATAATGGTTTTCCATTTTTTGTCCACCCAAATTCTCATTTTAGAGTCACTAAGCTTTGCAAAATGCCACCGACTGATGAGAGAAAGATTTTGTAAACTGGTTAGACGATTGATCAATACTTCATAGTCGAGCACCATAGCGGGTAGCGAGGTGGTAGTCTTGATAGAACGTTTCTGATGCGTGGATCACCATTCAAAACCCACATGATCGACACCATGCAAATCAAGAGCCGCATGTACATCATCTGGCATTGGAACATTGCCTAGGATACTGTGCCAAGCATCAATTGACCATGTGCCACCTCGGTGATCAACCCCGGTTGATTGTAATAATTGGGACTCAGCATCCATGGTGGCATGTATGAAAGCTTCATAGGGTGACGTGTCAGAGTCTAGCATGTCCATACCCCCAAAATGGAATATAAAACCACAACGAATATAATGACGAAAGGTGATAGTCACATCATGAATAATGGGGATGTTAGAGTGGTAGCTGGGAATAAATAGGAATATGTACCGGAGA
Organism: Pinus taeda; assembly: GCA_000404065.3. NCBI lineage: Eukaryota > Viridiplantae > Streptophyta > Pinopsida > Pinales > Pinaceae > Pinus > Pinus taeda. The sequence goes on from APFE031366744.1 coordinate 10,838, forward strand.
AAACCACCCGAATCTAGGGATCATACAAAACACATACCATGAGGATGTATGCATACAGATAATAAAACCCACAGTAGCACAAAGAAAGGACCGCCGCTAGTTCGTCATCCAAATCAGGATAAAAAGGTGGTGCACATAATATAAAATTAGTAAGCCAGATATGCGACGTAATACGAGGATCCCAATTCACATGGATATGAGGGCCATATGGCAGATGTAATTAAATGGCAGTAGATCCAAGATCGAACCGGGGATAATAACCACCTACCACCCTGGAGAAATTGAATACCATCGAAAAATATAGGATTCCGGCACCGAGAAAACAAGCCAGTAATCGAGCCGAAATCAGACAGGAACCAGAGAACCAGATGGACATACAATAAAAACTCTCACCACAACACTTGTGTGAGGAGAGAAACTAAATGTCTTCACAGCAACAGTAGCAATAGCAGCCCATGCAGGTTAACCAACTATTTCAAATGCGAAAACCAAAATATTTGCATGGCCGAGAGATTATGAAAGAGTTTAACCACTGGTGCTAGAGAAAGTGCAAACTATTTGTATATAGACAAGAACCTTCCCTGAAAGAGGCTTGTGGACATGTAAGCATAGAAAAATCACTTTTTATAGGCATTTGAGCACTTTTACAAAGGTGGGGAATGAGTTGTGAAGATACATAATAGAATGTAAATCACAATAGCAATTAACATTAGAATGTGGAGAAGTTTCGACTGTAAAAAAATGAGAGAGAACATGCAATACATACCCAAGAGAGTATCCTAGATCATAGAAACACCACTTATGGAATTAGAGACAAAAACATTTAAGAAACCATGTCCCTCATTACATGAAGAAAACATTCCCTGATAAGATAGCGGCCTCAAACGAGAAAGGAGCCAAACATTCTATAAAACCCAATGTATAGAAAAATCTGTCCATAGCAATCACCACCAAATAGACCAGAAAACGAACCTGTATTCGCATAGAGACATTGATGAGTGGAAACTCCCATCGCTAGTAGCTGCGGCCATACTTTTGATCATCACTTGTTTGTAAATGGAGGCTTTGAAACTCATTAACGGTATTCAGTTTTATTCATATGGGTAGATTTTTACAGCTTCCATTTTAATCCACTGGGATGCCACGTTAAATTGGTAGTCCATTGGATTGTGATAAGGTACTATTTTCCAAATAATTGCATCAAGTGCCTATTACTCATGCCCGAATAGTGATTTCGTTGGCATAACCATAGTACATACTAAGGAAATCAAATGTAGAAGAAATATGTTATGATTTGTGTGCCCCAAACACAATAAACCACACTTGCACCAACCAATTAAGCCTAATTTTATTGTTGTGGCTAGTTAATTTTGTCAATATGGATGGATAATGTTATACTTCTAGGCAAGTCATAAGCACTGGCAATATTGTTTTGGTTGGAACTTGATAGGTTTCAGAGTTGTTGCAGATTGGAAAAAGCGGGAATTGTAAGACTTGTGATCTTACAAGAGTGCCCTACTCATGAGGTTACCTTTATGCCTACAAAATTATAAACTTTTAAATTTAGCAAACTCACTTTTGAAAAACCCTGAAACTATAATCATAGGTTTTCTAATCTAGCAAACTCAATATATTGTGCAGAGTGCAGAGATGCAATTTTCCACACTCACTTTTGAAAAACCCTGAAACTATAATCATAGGTTTTTTAATCTAGCAAACTCAATATATTGTGTAAAGTGCAGAGGTTTTTTAATCTAGCAAACTCAATATATTGTGTAGAGTGCAGAGATGCAAAAAAAGAAAACTTCCTCAACACTTCAAACCATTCTTGTGTGCGATGTTCCTTTAGCATCTTTTCACTTTGCAAAATTATCAAGTGCCATGTTCCTTTAGCATTTATACAATTGATCTCAAGCCTTTGAGTTCAAAGGTGGACATAAAAGTGGTTGGCCACTACAAACAATGTAAACACCACAATATTTCAAAACTATGGGAAGGACGAAACATGTTTAAGGTTGAGATTTTCTCGTCTTCGTGTGCAATTCAAGCAAATGATTCCCCAGTTTGTTGACAATATTACTCTATTGCATTTTAGGGGCAATGATTTGGCAATGATCAAGATGCATACATGGTTGCAGGAGTTTTCATTGACACGTTCCACAAGGACTTGGAATTGCAGAGAACACTGCCCAAAGTTCGATATTATGACTACCTAGCAAGATGTACATAAATAATGTAGAGTCGAATCGTCCCAATGTTTGGTAGTTGGATTAGTGATGATAGAGGCATAAAATTTAATTGCAGGTCTAGGATACATCCTCAAAGAACTTTCAACTTTGTGATTACTTAAAAGAGAATATTCTCATTCTTGAAATCCCCATATTTTCCATCTAGCACGATTATTTCAAAGGATTTTTAAAGAGCATTGTGTAGAGTGGGAAGGTGGCTTTCATTGTACGGAGTGTGGAATTGGATTCACACTCCACACAATGAAAATGAAAACCACCTCCACACTCCGATAATAAAAACCAACAAATTATTACACTAGAGATACACCATACAAATCACTAGAATCAACTAGAATTTACTTTTACTTGTTTTAATGAAAACATGGGGAAAATGAAAAAAATAAGAAGAGAGACTACTTATACAGTGAAATTATTGAGAAGATAGTTTGCATAGCAGTAAGCAATAATGCAACAATATTCTCCACTAGAGCTAGACTTTTCCATGGTGAATTGGGGACGTACTGACAAATATGTATTTTTATTCATATACAGTAAAATCTTTGAAGTAGGAATGATAAAACTCACATTGGGAAGGTTGATGTTTTCAATGAGAAATATGTTCGTTATTAGTCAAATAAAACAAATTTTGGACAACACTTCAAGAAGATTCGTTCTTACTATGAAAAAACATGACCTGAATTGTATTATGTCTTTGAACGACAAGAAACAATATTAGTGTCCCTCAATGTCCATAGATTATGATAAAGGACAAGAATACTTGTCAAGAAAATATCAAATTTATAAGGGCAATGAGAAGCCAACATTAATAGGAAGAAGAGCTAGGTGGCAATTGCTCTTGTCCGAATTTGACATAAGGTACGTGACAAAGAAAGAATTAAGGGACAAAGAGTCACAAACCACTTGGCAAGCCCTCCTACCCGATTAAAAGCCAATGAGGATGGATTTTCCAGATGAGGACATCTTGTCTCTAGAATAAGAAGATAATGATAAGAAAAATAGGGCAATGAAAGTTGAGAGTTGGAAATTTCGGAACTATCGGATAAATGATCTAGTGTAGGTGTGGAGGTTTGGGGCAACTGCTATAATATTAGGGTGTGAAGGTGTATAAAAGTTTTTGTTGTAAAAAGTGCGGAGGTGTGGTTGGTGGAAATGAAGCATTCTAAAATAATGACAAAACTTGAACCCTATACAAAGAGATAGAGACTATATTGCTATACAACTATCACCTTGTTATGAAACTTACAATAAAAAGCACTTCTATTATTAATTTTCTTTATTTATAAAATAGATAATTTTTATCAAATTTTTATAGCAGAACAAAGAGAGACTATACTACTATACAACTATCACCTTGTTATGAAACTTACAATAAAATGCATTTCTACTATTAATTTTCCTTATTCACAAAATAAATAAATTTGATCAAGTTTTTATAGCAGAACGAATAAGAAAGATTGCATGAGAAAATATACTTAAAATGCTACACATTGAAATCCTTTATGACTTTCCCACCTAGAATTTGAGCATTGAGTCATAATATAGATAAGTAAATACATCCTATACTATATATAATCCTATATTAGAAATGGCTTGTTGCAAATGGTTGGATGTGAAGAGGGGAAATATATGCAAGCATGTTGCAAATGCATATATGTTCATTAAAGGCACAACATTTACCTTTCGTCTTGATGTGTTACTCCTCGCTCCTGCTATATTAAGATTGATATTATTTGCCCAGTCTTATACTTTTGGAGATGAGTTCAATTCCACTCTTATTAGTGAGAGTGATAACTATAAAAGTAAAAATATGATAGATCAAAATGTGTTTAGCAACTTGGCCATTAATGAGTTTAGTTGTTTTTTGTGGTTTATGGACTTTGGAGATCAATGACTACTACATCCACAACATTATCCATAACATATTTGTACAAGATCTATCCAAACAGATCACTTAATGTTGACTCAACCATAGAACTAACCCTAAGAGTGTTGAGAGAATTGAACCCGTGACCTTTCAATAACAAAAGTGTTTTAATAACAAAAATTTTACCAATTAAACTAAACTCTGAAGATCAATAAATCATTAATAAATTAAATGAAACCATCCATCATTTCATTTATATAAATGTAAACAAATGTATTTAAATTAAAAAAGACAAAACATGTATTAAAAAAAACAAAACATTTTAATAATATTTCAACTTATCAACTACAAACTTTTAAATTTTATGAAAAAAAAGTAATGTTAACATTGAATATTTATGCAAACATCTAAGAAACTCTAGTGGAAAATATTTCAAAAGGAAACATGTACATGTTTAAGAGTTCTGCAACATTGAAAACTTGTCTTTGCTACAATGTAAAAGTGGGTGTGAGAACATTTTTAGCCCTACAATATTATATTATTTTTCCACATACGAAACATAATATAAATTTTCCAATTACTACTTTTATGGCTACAATCTATGTTGTTTAGTAGAGCCCTTGTACTACACAAACACTGAATTATCTAGAAAGTTAAATGTTGACATTATTGATTCATGTAGTTATGACATTATTGATTCATGTAGTTATCCATTGTGTCAGTGTTATGCCAATGTGAATCTAATTAAATTGCATGTGGCTTTTGATATAACGTACAAAAATGTCATAATCTAATCATGGAACTTCTAATATGTTGCTTTAAGAAGTCCTTGACCACTAACTAGAGTAGGTTTTACATAAAATTTCCATGATTTGATAGATAATGTATGAAAAGTGATTAAGTTTGGTAAGGAAAAAATGTGTTTTTTTAGGCAAATGATTGATCTTTAATTCCCCGAATCTTCGCATATAATTAACTTGATTAACTCTAGACTTTATGTGTTTAATATATTATAGGTAATGTTTATTAATATAGAAATGGATTGATGGTGGTTTAAGGGCAAATATATAAAGTTGTATACATCCAATAACATCGACATAAATGGGACATAATGTCGACATTGAAAAGACATTAGGTTGATTCCATGTGTTGCTTCCCTTTTTCCCAAGGGTTGATTGTGAAGTTTCATAATTTTTTTATCTTTGTTTTTAAATTGTATTAATTTAATGCATTTTTAAAAAAGGGTTAATTGTGAAGTTTCATAAATTTTTATCTTTGTTTTTAAATTGTATTTTAATTTAATGCATTTTTATTTTGAAAGAGAATGCATTTTGTTCCATTTACATGGCATTTTAAAAAATTAAAAAGGATAAATAAAGGTTTCCTGGCGCATAAAAAGTCATTATTCCAACAATTTTAACCAAAAATATAGAAAGCACATTAGAATATCTTCTAAAAATAGTACTCTACATAATTCACATGATGTATATTTATTTCAATCTTTCATTATTGTAACTGATTTAGATGCACTAAAACAATACTAAATAAAATAAAATAAAATATTGTTATGTTGCTAGTTAAGACTTAAAATTATAGGTAGTTAAAATTATTTTTAGTATGGAGAAACTAATCTGTGAATGTAGTTTTTTTAGATAAAAATTTATTAGGGTGTTCAAATTCTCGTAGACATGAGTGTTTGAAAATTAGTGAGTGCTTTTCTTTAATTGTTTAATTAAAACTCGAAAAGAATTATAGTGAATAGTTTGTTTACTGTCATGGGATCTTCATAAGAAAGTCAACATCATAAGTGATTGAAGAGTTAACAAACCAACAAAATTGTTCGTGTCATTTTTAAGATTTAATTACTTACATCCAATTTTGCTATTGTTTTTTGGGCCTTAGTAAGCCTCATCGAAGAATCCCCAAGACTTAGAATTATTAATCATGATTTCCCCTCTTTGTCTGGCTAGTGGGATTTCAACTTTTAATCTATAGAATTGAAAAATGGCACAAATTTGCACATATACCTAAATAGTTTGAATATTTTTGTCCTCTAAGGAAAACATTTCTAGGGAACCAAATGCCCCACATAGTAATAAAAAGAATATATATTTGCTACTTCAATTCTTATATTTGAAACCAATTCTTTAGATAATCTTTTGCATTAATTCCTTGTTAGGGTTTGGGAATCTAATTCACTAAACTACATCCTTCCATATTTTTTAATTAAATGGATATTAAACAAATCAATGAGTTACATACTCATACTCCCTCGTGTGCAAGATGCATATGTCGGGTTCATGCTTATTCTTTTTCTATAGTAAATCCCAAGTAGGGACTTTAGTGTTCTTAGGGACCTTGACTTTGCAAATCTTAAACCACCACCAACATCTCTCATAAACCTTAAATTCTTATAATGCTATCTAACCCAATTTTGATGAGTAATACATTGTTATCGTATTTCTATTCTAGATCACAAAATATCATTCTTCTTTTAATATGATATGACCTCTCCTCAACTCTGACAGAAAACCATTCTAGAATGCTCCATGATCTCCTATTAAGCCTAACTACATAGCACACAACCAACATTGTTCTTCTTTCGATCTTTCTTATTAACCTGTTCTAGTCTTTACTGTGATAACCATTTGGGTTTCAATATGAATCCTAGATGCTTCAACCCATATTGTAATTTCATTGGTCTAAAGGTAAAAAATAATCTTAAATTATGTTCCACCACTCCACTCAATTTATGTAACCACCCTCCTCCCACATTTACCCAAGTTAACCAGTCCATTAGGGTAAACATGTGATGAGAGGCTACTATGATGTGATTCAACTCCCCATGTATATTTAAGGAAGTGGAACTAACAAAACAAAACCATTTTGACCTTCCACACATGCTGTAGAATCTTCAAGAGCCAACCAACCCTTCCAGGTGACCAACCCCTGAGACAACTTGACATTTCATTGATCTGGACCCTCATCCACTCCCATGAAAAGCTATGCATGTGAATGAGGCCTTCCAGTTGCGCCACAACAAGGCGTTCCAACGAAAGTGGACTTTTCAGCTAGTTTTGAGCTAGCGACCCCAGATTATGTGTCACTTTTTTCAGGGCCAGGGCTCAGGCCATCGCCCAAAACTTCATGAAACTTTTAGAAATGATAAATAACAATGGAATAAGGCTACTAATGCAATCATTGGTACAAGTGCTTGATCTGAACCCTACCATCCATGAAAAAATTTCGTCAAACATGTCACAAATATGTAATCTACATTTCATAACAACATATCTTAGCATAGGGGTCTCTTACTTATCTGAGATTCATAAGGAACCATTCATGCCTTATCACAATAGCTGCATTATCATCTATTAGGTCATATATTCATTAACATTTCATATACTATCCAAAACATGATGAGAGACATACATCATAACTGTCATAAAACATATTCATAACTAGCATATAACCAACATAAATAACAAGGATATAACAACCATAAGTAACATATATGAGCAAGAACATTTACACATGAAATACCAAGGAGAAGGATCTTTTATTCATGAATTCATAAGCCAACTAGGTTTGGGACTTCCATGAACCACCCGACCATAGATTGGCTGAACCAAATATCTCTTTCAACGAATCACCCCCATGTCATATTCCAAGCATGAATGTGGGATGTCGTGAAACAAATCAAATAAAACCAAACCAAGGCTTCCAGAGGCCAAACCACCTCAACCCTCAATTAGTGATTCCACCTCACGGTAGGACATCACTAACCATTACCATATTGATCTCTACCCAAGTTGTCTAGGGCTTTAGAGCATTTGTTCCAACTAGGGCTTCCAGGATTAGTAACTTAACCCACAACTATTATTGGGCTTCTAGAGTGTTTGTCCAACTGGGGCTTCCAGGCCTAGTAACTCAACCCACCAAGGGCTTCCAGACAGTCTTTCCAAACAAGGATTCTAGGAATAGTAAGTCAACCCAAGCTATTACAGGACTTCTAGGGCATTTGCCCAACTAAGGCTTCCAGCAACTAGTAACTCAACCACAACTAAAAGAACATGAGAACCAACCAGAAAAAAAGAAAAGGAAAGACACCCATAATGCCATGACTATCCAGGAAATTGCAAGGCTAGGAAAATCCACTATTAATCCAGGCAATCCTCCATGCTAATGAAAAATCATAACCAAGAAACCACATGCGTGTGTCATGCATGCCAAAAATAGCAAGGAAATCATACATGCAACTCGGTACTTGCAAGAAAAACCTATTGTAGTTGTTGATCCTGATGTCCTCTTATACTTTCCTTTGCTTCCTTTGCCTTCTTTCTTTCTCCAAATCCATATACATATATACATATGCGAAACATCACACTAAAAGATATGCCAAAAACATTCACTCAACTAGCAAATAGAGAAGGATACATAGCCCACATCTGATTCGCCATCTACCATGTAGCTTCATCAGGTGCAAAGTGCTTCCATTGCACTTTAACTTGCAGGGTTATGGAGCATGAGTATCTTTCTCGGCAAAATACACTGAGGTTTCAATTAGAATTATCATTCTAGCTCCACCTGCAATACAAATCAATCAATCACATGATCAACATCTTTAACATACTTCTTAAGCAATGACACATGGAATACATCATGGAATTTCACTGTCAGAGGCAGTGCAATTCCATAGGATATGAGTCCAATCCTCTTAAAAATCTTGAAAGGACCAAAAAATTGAGGTTCCAGGGCACATGATCCAATCCTCAAGGAGCTCTTCTTGGGCTTGATGCACAAGTACACCTATTCCCCAACCTGAAACTACTTAGATAACCTATTCTAATTTTCATAAATCTTTTGTCTATCATGTGCTACCTTCATATTCTTATTGATTACATACATTTCTTGTTCCATCTCTTCCAACATGTCCGGCCCAATCAACACCCTGTTCACTGGATCACTCCAACTGATGGGAGTATTAAAACTGCGCCCATTTAATGCCTCAAATAGACTCATCCTCAAACATTCCTGGTACCCATTATTGTAAGCGAACTCAACCAATGGAATATACTCTTCCCACTTTCGTTGTTGATGCATCACATTCATCCTCAATGTATCCTCCAATATCCTGTTAACCCTCTATGTACATCCATCTGTTCGCAAATGATAAGTTGTGTTGAAGGTGAACTCTATACCCAAACCTACAAATAACTCTTTCCAGAATCTAGAAGTGAACTTGGAATCCTTGTCTGACACAATATTCTTTGGTACACCATGCAACATCACTACATCTCTAATGAAGACCTGTGTTACATCATTAGTTGAATATGTAGACTTTACTGGAATGAAGTGCGCCACCTTTGTCAACCTATCCACCACAACCATGACAGAATCATACTGTCTAGATTCCTGGGAAAACTTGTGAAGTCCATGGAAATGACCTCCCATTTCCACTCTGGGATTGGAATCGGCTGTAATAACCCACCTGGATGCTTACATTTTGCCTTTACCTATTGAAAATCCAAGCATATAGCCACAAAATCTACCACTTCCTTCTTCAAGTTTTGCCAATAGTAGAACTTCTTCACTGTTGTCAATGTCTTCTAATATCCTGGGTGACCTGAATATGGCTTGGCATGAAATTCCCTCAAGATAAGCTTCTTGAACTCACTGTCATCCAATACATATATCCTTTCCATAAATATGACCAAGCCGTCTGCTGTGAGACGATAATCCATATCCTGATCACCTGTACCCTACTGTAACCTATGCATAAGTTCCATATGCCTGTCATCTTGTTGTCCTACCTGGAATATATGATCTTGTAAATCTATCCCGTAAGAACTCATAATTGTTATATGATTTACCTATATCGTCCTGCTGATAGCATCTGCAACCTTGTTCTCTTTACCTTTAATGTACCTAAACTCAAAGCCAAAATCACCAATCGTGGCCAACCATCTATCTTATCTGGCATTCAAATTTGGTTGGTCAAATAGATACCTCAATCCATTGTTATCACTCATCAAGATGAATCGCCTTCCAAAAAGATAGTGCCTCCACATCTTCAATGCATGGATGATCGCTGCCAACTCAAAATCATGTGTTGGATAATTATGCTCGTGCTCATTCAAATTCCTTGATTCATAGCATACTACCTATCCTTCCTGTATAAGGACTCCACCAAGCTCTCTCTTGCAAGCATCTGTACATACCACAAACTCTTTTTCCGGATCTGTAATATTTAAAACTGAAGCATTTGTCAACAAATGCTTCAAATGTTCAAAACTTGTTGCACATTCCTCTATCCATTCAAATTTCTTACCTTTCCTTTGCAACGATGTAATAGGATAAGAAAACTGTGAGAATTTCCTGATGAACCTCCTGTAATAACCTGTTAATCCCATTAATGATCTTACCTCATCCACATTCCTAGGAGCTTCCCACTACATGAGAGCCCTTATCTTCTCTAGATCCACTGTTATGCCTTCCTTGGAGACAACATTCCCCAAGAAATGTACCTCTATCTAAGAGAAACTACATTTTCTAAGCTTGGCATACGATTGATGTTCTCTTTATAAATCTCAATACTGCTGCTAAATGTTTGGCATGTTCTTCCTCATTCTTAGAATATACCAATATATCATCAATGAATACAATAACAAACTTATCCAAATAAGGATGTAACACACTATTCATCAAGCACATAAAAGTAGCGGGAACATTAGTCAAACCAAATTGAACTACAACAAACTCATAATGCCCATACCTGCTCTAGAAAGTAGTCTTGTAGATGTCCTCTTTCTTAATGCGTACCTAATTGTATCTTGATCTTAGATCAATCTTTGAGAACACTGTTGCTCCCTTCAACTGGTCAAACAAATCATCAATCATAGGCAATGGATAACTTTTCTTGATGGTTACCTTGTTCAATTGCTTATAATCAACACATAACCTTAGAGTACCATCCTTCTTCCTCACAAACAACACTAATGCACCCCAAGGCAATACACTTGGCCTAATTTACCACTTGTCGAGCATCTACTTCAATGACAACTTCAACTCCACCAAATTTGGTGTGCTCATCATGTAAGGTTCCTTTAATGCTAGCGTTACCCCCTGGTACCAACTCAATAGAAAATTCCACTTCCCTGTGAGGCAAAAACTCTTAAATCTCTACCAAAAACACATCCTAAAATTGTTGTAAAACTGGGTACTTGCTCAAGACATTAGCATCCTCAACTTCCTTACCTTTTTCATTGGATATATGCACTACGAATAACACACACCCTTTCCTGTGACTATGCTTCACCTGCATATTTGTCACCATTCTAACTGATGTTTCCTTCTTCTTACCCTGCAAGACTCTTTGTTTCCCATTGTCATCCAGGCACTCAATAGCCTTGTCATAACAATCCACCTTGACTCTATGAAGATACAACTAGTTCATACACAATAACATACTGTATGATCCCAACGGCAATATATTCGAATGTGCTGATGTAGGCATACCATTCAACTCAAATGCATTAGCTCTCACCTAGTGATGAACTCTCTTCTTTGTACCTATAGCCAACTGCACTAACCAAGATTCTGCATGAACTTCTTTATTCAAACCACACTTATCCACCAAGTTAGTATTAACGTAATTATAATTAGATCCAGGGTTAATCAAAATAGAAACAAGTTGATCACAAAGCTTACCGTCCATCTCGATAATAGACGCTTGGTGATATTCCTGCCTATTCTCTAATGTTGCATAGATCCATGGAATACTTTGTCCAACATCCCCCATTGTCTATGCTTCTTGTGCACTGTAGATTGGTGGTCTACCATTGTGATTCAGTGAACAATCTCTTATGTGATTCTCTCCACCACAAGTCCAACATTGCAAAGGCTTCCAACCTACACCCTCGTTCTGTTCCTTAGACCGAAATCCCTGTCCTCTATCAGATGCATTGAACTTCTTATGTGGTGCCACATTCCCTTTGTTACTTGTATCTTGAGGTCTTGTTCACTTCTTGTCCCATTTTCCTTTATTCTTTGCAATACCTTTCCAGTTTGGCTTAGTCTCAGATCTATGCTTTGATTGCTCAAAAAAGTGCTTTAATTTTCGGATGGCCTCCTCCAATGATCTAGGCTCATCAAAATCAATCCTATCTTTGAATGCTAATGACAACCCATTGATGAATCTCTAAATCTTGGCCTTCTCCTCCTTTAGATAAGACACATATATTAATAACTCCAAAAAATTTCTAGTGTACTCATCGATCATAGATCCCATCTTCAGCTCATAGAACTCTTTTTCCCTGTTGTCATAATATCTCTTCGATAGATACTTCTTCCTTAACAGTGTCTTGAAATCACCCCAGGTCAACTCCTCTTCATGAATACCTCTTAGACATAGTTACTGATCAAACGAGAAAATTACCTAGTACTCGTTTTTTTGAGGTAGCAAAAAATCATTCGATTTTGAAAAGTGGAGATTTAGAATACACCTTTTTTTTTAGCATATTTTTGGCACTTTAAATTTTCTTATGTATCAAGTATGAACATTTTTTTTTAAATGTTAGTGATTTTCATACTGATTTTGAAAAGTGTTGATGCAACGTCAACACATTTTTTTTAGGGCTTACTTTTGACATTCTAATTTTTTTTGATGTATCAAGTATGAACATTTTTTGTTTTGTTAGTGATTTTCTTCTTGATTTTGAAAAGTGATGATGCAACATCAACTCTTTTTGTTTAGACGGCTTTTTTTTTACACTTTAAATTTTCTAATGTATTAAGTGTGGTTTTTAAATGTTAGTGATTTTCATGTTGGTAAAACAAACAAACAAACAAAACACGACAAAAAAAAATATCAAATATCAAATATAAAAATAGAAAAAAAACCATAAAAATTAAAAGAAAAAACAAAATTAACTTGTAAAAAAAATAAAAATAAATACCAAGAAATAAATAAAAAAGGGAAATATTTCAAAAAAACATATAATTTAAGGAGAATTTTATTTAATCATTATATATATATTATATTATATATATATATTATATAAAACATTTTTTATATGTTAAAAATATAAAATAAAAATATTAAAAAATCTTAGTTAAAAATAAAATCAAAATAAAAGATTAAAAATTAAACTAAAATAACAAAATTTAAAGAAAAAAATTAAGTTTAAATATAATAATAATAATAATAATAATTTAAATAAACAAATAAATAAATAAATAAATTCCCGTGGGCCAACGGGCCCGGGGTGGTGATCCGGATTTAAACAAGAACACAATAAAATAAAGAGTAACCATATACACAAAGATGCAGCGGAAATAATGCTTCATTTCATTAATGGAAAATACTGAAATATGCTTACAACCATAAATGGAAATAAACCAGCTAGGGCGATGGTAGCTTTATCTCTGAGAAGAGATGTGGCGCCTACATGCCTCTGAACTGTTCCGAATTGTGTTACAATGAGGCTCGAAGACCTATTTATTCTTGAGAAACAATGGAAAACCCTTCACATTCCAAAACATGACCCTAGAAGATGAAACGCCAAATTGTGGGCCCCGTTTTTGGGTAAGTTGGTAAATCAACTTCCCGGGGTCGCGAATTAGTCGTATTATCTCCGTTTGATGCACATGATAGCCCGTTGGAAAGATATCTCCGAGGACTACGACAAAAAAGACAACTTTTAGATAGAAAAATCGTTGGCGATAGATTTCCCAAAAACGTCGTTTAGGGCCTCAAAACGACTCCGAAAGTTCAGGACCCGAAAAACTGCTAAAAATAGTAAACTGTGCTACAATTTAGGAAACTGAAATAGCTGAAAGAGATAATTGTGGGGGTCCAAATGGGATAGGTGGGTGGCCACCAACATCCACCTGGATCAGGTGCCCAGGGGCCGATTCCAGGAATCAAACCCTAGCCACCACGGAATCAGCCCCTGGCCACCACGGGCACGTTGGATCGCAAGCCCGTGGTGGAATCAACCCTTGGCCACCTTGGGCCTGTTGGGTTGCCAATTTTTATTTTTATTTTTTTTATTCTAATGTTTTATATTTTTTTGGTTTTTATTTTATTTTATTTTTTTTATTTTAAAAGAAAATAATTTTTTTGGGTTATATTTTTAGTTTTTTCCTTAAATTATATGTATTTTGAAATATTTTTTTGTTTAAATTTTTAAATTTTACAAGTTAATTTTTTTTTTTGGGTTTTATATATTTTTTATTTTTTAATTTTCTTTGGTCATATTTTTTAAAATTTTGTTTTATGTTTTATTTATTTATTTTATTTTATTTATTTATTTATTTATTTTATTTTTATTTTTATTTTATTTTATTTTTATTTTTATTTTATTTATTTTTATTTTTATTTTTTGAGTAAATTCTATTCTATTGATATTAAAAAACGAAAAGATATGTACAGAGAGGATTTAACCTCTGAGAGAGCCTTGAGCTTCTCTCTGTCAAGAAAACATTACTAAACTGACTGTGCCTTCTACTCTTACAGCTTATAAACATATCTTTTGGGCCTAGAGCAGAGCTAAAAGATGCTAAAATCCAGATCACAAAGTAACAGCATGATAATCACTGGGCTTTTAGCCAAAAAACTCAAAATTCTTGCCTCCGGTTGGCCGCTAGCTGGATAACGCCTTGCACAACGACGCAGAATTGAAACAAAAAGACTGGAAAACCGAAACGCAGACTGACTTCCGTGATGCTTCAAACACTATGCTGACATTTACTTGGGTTCATCAGGGCCCTGATCCTGCTCCTCGTCTGAAACACACTCCTAAGTGACCATCACTCCATCTTCGACATCCGTTGGCTTTACTCCTGGGGGGAGCTTGAGATGCAGAATATTGGGGTAGGTGTTATCGGGCCACTGCTTCATCTTACCTGACTGAGCCGAGACCTGCGGAGTTCCGGCTATACCTTGAGACTCCCCTTCCATCCCCTCTTCAGGAGAATTAATACCGTGTTCCTCCAGCTGACTCTGAACTGAATTGACCATGGGAGAGAGAGACTGTTCCTTTGAATCTGACCCTGCGCTGATGAGATCCTCCTCCTGCGATGAATTGACCAGAGTGGGAGAGTGTTCCTTCGAAGATGTCTCTGGGCTATCTTGCTCCTCCTCCTCTTCAGAGAAGATGACAGTAACCATAGATGTGACAAGCGGTTTGTTCAATCGGCTTTTGAAACAGAATTTGGCTGTCTGCACTGAGTTGTTTATCGAAGAGCCAGACTCTTCAGAGGCTTGGGAGGGTGGATAAGCTATGGCGAGCGGAGAAATGCGCTGAGGAGTAGGACTGCCTCTACCTCCCGACCCTCCCCTGAGACCTGAATTGCGTCCTCTCCTTGGAGTTGCTCTGAGTCGAGGAGCCATGTGCACTAAGTTCTGCCTGATATACCCACTCAAAGACAGAGAATGAAGGAGCACAGGCAGAAAAATGGCAATATGCCAGACCGAGGACCAGCTAGAAGACAAAGAGACCCCAGTTTTAAGCCCACTATCAACCAAATTCGCCACCCAATTGTGCTTGTTTACCTCGATAGGAAGCCCGCCTCTCACCCAGGCCACTGCAGCAGGATTACCAACCTAGGAGGGACTGCTATTGGGTTTAAGATGCCCAACTTCAATTGTGGAAATAGAGAGGGGGTGCGTTGCGCTTACCTTCAGCAGCTGAGAGCGAGGCCAGGGTGGCTTCTTCTGAGGGCGCTGCAGCTTCCCTCGCGAGCAAAACCACCATGAATCTCCCCTGCTACTGACCTTGAGCCTGAACCAACTATCAGCTATGTCTTCCTCTGTGGATAAGCTCTCCTCTGAACGCCATAAAAACACCAAGATGACCGCCATCATTCTCTGGTTTGTCGAGCCAACATTCTCCATCTGCGTACTTGGGGAGTGCAGCAACATTAAATCGCAGTGAATGCCTTTCACCTCACCATGAATATGAGCCCAAGACTCGTCCTCCGCCACCTGCCAGCTGCTGTCTACGCGTGGCTCCATCACAGAAATCATTAATGACTAATGAATTCACCCGCATCCGGGTTTGTTTTATGTTTTATTTTTTTTTCTCGGTAAAAAGACTAAATTTCTATTATATGTACATAACTGAAAATTACAAGCATTTTAGCGTGAAGTGACATGGATTCCATGGCAGCTTGATGAGCCATGATACAGGCAGAATTGCACCAAAAAATTCCCACGCAGGGGAGCCTGAAAAACTTGAAACTATAAAACTACCTGTAGGTTCGGAGGAGTACTCAGGACCCTTGCCATACAGGCTTCAAACTCAAAATTCGATTCACCCACGCAGGGGCAGACAAGCTCGCTATCAGTCTCCCATACAGACTCCCATACCGACTCCCAGACAGACGCACAAACTAGCGTGCAAACAATCTCCCAAATATTCTCCCATACAGACTCCCATTCAGACTCCCAGACAGACTTTATCGCCCTTACAAAAAAGACAGAGACGCAGAAAGGCTCTAAACCAGAGCGAGTGGACATCCAAACCAGACAATTCGAGAAGAAGCAAGAGGATAACCTGAGAGGGGGGATGAGAGCCAAATCAAGGGTGCGCTGGCGCTGGATGCTCGACCGCCGGCGATTTTTCTTCCACAATCTCACACCACCCGAGCCCTTCTGGGATACCTTCCCACATTGCAGCCCATTTGGCCGCGTCGCGTGCTCTTGCAGCTTGGGATGAGGAGGGGCTTCCCCTGATAGCTGGTGCAGAGGAGGAGGGATCAAAAGCAGGAGGAGGCGATGGTAATTCAGGACCAGGAGGAGGCAGAGGCAGCTTAGGGCCAGGAGCGTCGGCGGGAGGAACTTCCCCTGCGAAAGGAGGACCATCACCCTCAGCATCAGGGGTGCTGGTAAAGAGCACCGAAATGTGCGCGCTAATTCCCTGGGCCGCGCCCAGCCTCCCCAGAGAAAAAACCACCGACCCGAAAGCAGGAAGTGCAGGACCTTCCAAGTTTGCTCCACTAACCTCCACAACATGCTCGGCCTGGAGAGGAGCCACCCCATCTCGACGGTGGCAGAAGTGGCAGCAGCAGTGGTGGTGCTCCCTGCTGGCCTGCCCACGACCGCTTGATCTGTTTGAGCCTCTGCCTCTTCGACAGGGCTGTCTATGGCGGAGCCGAGCCATGGAGAGCTCGTCCACCTCTTGACTAGGGAATTGGAACTCGTACTGCCCCTCTCCTATTTCCCAAGCGTCCCGTCGTCGCTCTGATGTTGGACCTCTGTATACAGTGGGTAAAACCAGGTAGAAGGTGAGCGAAGGTGGCGGATTACCCAGCCAGCACCAGGCATGCCCCCTCCATCGAACACCAGGAGACCAGACCCCCAACCAACAATGCGGATAGCCAAACAACTGCGCGGAGCCAACCTCGACCGGGGATATATGCCCCTCGTCATTCCAGAACCTACCCTCGGCCCTCTCCTGACTGTCATCCATGGCAGCATTAACTGCCCTGATCTACCACCCTGCCTTGAATGCGGATGGACGGTGGTCGAACAGGAGCAGTTATACTGCATGGGGGATGTCATGTGCCGTCACGTGGGGGCCAGGTGGCGCGTCCATCCTTGGCTCCGTGGCACCCGCATCCGGGGTTGTTTTATGTTTTATTACTTGTTATTAGTTTTTGATTTTTTTGTTATTGTTTTTAATTTTTTCAATATTTGAATTTTTGTTTTCTTTTGTATTATTTTTTGTATTGTCTTTATTTTTTTTTCAATATTTGAAATTTTATTTTCTTTTGTATTTTTCAGTTTTATTTATTTATATATTTATTTATTATTATTATTATTTTGTAGGTTCGGTTCAATGCTCATCTAGCAACTCAATCCCATTATGTGCAATTTGATAGTTGATTTTAAAATTTTCGTTATAATGAATTGAGTCTACCCCCACAATGTGTCAATTTCATAGTTGGTCTTTAAGTTTTCATTACAATGGGTCGAGTTCACCTACACTGCGTGTCAATTTGATGGTTGATTTTAAAAAAATTGTTGCAATGTTTGGTCTTAGGCTAAGATTTTAAAATAGTTATACATTTAACATTTAAAAAAATAAATTTCTCTTGGTATAATAACTCTTTCATTCAAGTGTTAATTTTTAAAGTTTTTCTAGTCATAATTTTTTTTCCATAATGTCATGCTTGAAATATTGCGAAAACTTAAGATTTTTTTGTAGTCATAATCTTTGGTTTAATTCCATGGTTGAAAAATTGTTGAGATTTTAATTTTTTTCTAAGTCATGATATTTTATCTTTAATTTTATGGTTAAAAATAGTGATAAGTATTTTTTCTTAGCACCATGCTTGAAAATTGTTGGAATTTTAAGGTTTTTCAAAAATGTGATATTTAAATTTAATGTCGTGTCTAAAAATCGTTGGAATTTTAAGGCTTATCAAAGACGTGATATTTTATCTTTAATTTTATGCTTGAAAATCGTTGGAAATTTAAAGTTTTTCAGATATGTTTTATTTTTAACATCATTATTAAATAATGTTGAAAATTTAACCTTAAAAAAAGATGTTATTCCAGCATCAACACATTTTGTTTTCAGGGTGTCTTTTGCCCAACAAATTTTGTTTTTTACTACCATTTTTAAAAAATGTTGAAAATATACTCCAAAAAAAATGCTTTTCCAGTATTAACACTTTTTGTTTTCAGCCTGTTTTTTCATGTTTTTTGGGGGTTTTGGTCTAGAGTACCCATTTTGAGGTAATAGTTCCCATTTGATTGGTAACTATGTTCTAACATTCTTTACATCTTCCCACCAAATATTTGCTTTACCTTTAAGACTGAATTTCATTATTATGGCCTTCATGTTTGCTGAGTAATCATGGAACCTGAAGAACTTATTCACTACAGGAAATTGTGCTTCGACATCTTGTGAATTCTTCATTTCTCCATAAAATGTAGGTAGATTTTCTTTTTTGAACTCATTCAACAAATATCCTCTGTCACTCCTCTTGTAAGGATGATAACGATTATGAACATGATACTTTCTTGAACCAAAACTAGAGTAAAACCGATGTCCACTTCCTCGTCTATCAGGTGTATCCAAGAATCTTCCATCTCTAACTGTGTCATCTCTATCCAACTTGTGGCCACCCTGTGACCTGCTACTATATGCTCCATTAGTCCCATCCTCCTGCCCATGACTGATTCTAAATGGTCCTTGTCTCTATGAGTCTCACAAGCTCTGAAGAATCACTGCATTGACCTCTACTTGTTTCTCCTGTGCGTTAGAAAGTCTCTCTTATAATTGAATGATTTTATCATTATCTTCTTTGCAACTCCTTAATTCTTCCTTCAAAAATCTCAGAGCATCTGCTATGTCAAGATAATATTCCTCACCATGCTACTCATCTATCTATAAGGAGAATCTTGTAAAATGTAGTCTACCATCTTGTTAGTCATCTTTGACCTTCTCTTCTTGCAAGGTATATCATGTTAGCTAAACCAATTATAAACAAAGCAACATACCTCAGTGTAGTTCAAGGGAGGATATCTCGTCTGCAAGATCAACGAGATTAGTGCAATACATATATAAACATAATAATATCAACATTTGATCATCATTTCAATCATTATCTAGTCATCAATGCATGACCATACTGACCATATACCATGACCTCATCCCGACAACCATCACCATGCCAATGTATTCATAACAACATATAAACACTGACATGCATGACTAATGCACAACCGACATGCACTCATGGCGTCCACATCCAACAACAACACCATCAACTTTTCATATGGTGACACCACTGCAACTATGACCAATGCCATGCATATGCAACAAGCTCATAGACCACAAGCATAAGGAACACATATGTAATCGACATGTATGCACGACCAACACACACTGCCCATCCAGTCCAAGGGGTGAACCATGATCTGATACCACTCTGTAACCACCCTCCTCCTATATTTACCCAAGTTAACTAGTCTGCTAAGGTAAACATGAGAAGAAAGTCTACTATGATGTGATTCAACTCCCCATGTATAGTTAAGGAAGTGGAACTTAGAAAAAAAAACAATTTTGACCTTCCACAGATGTTATAGAACAAGGTCAACCAACCCTTCCAGGTGACCAACCCTTGAGACAACTTGACATTTCACTGATCTAGACCCTCAACCGCTCCCATGACAAGCCATGCATGCGGATGATGCATTCCGGTCACTCCCACAACAAGGCATGTTAGTGATTGTGGACATTTTCAGCTAGTTCTGAGCCAACGACCTCAGATTTTGTGCCACTTTTTCAGGGCTAGGGCTCAAGGCACTTCCTAGAATTTCATGAAACTTTAAGAAATGATAAATAATAGTGGAATAATGCTACTAATGCATTCATTTGTACAATTACTTGATCTAACCCCTACTAGCCATGACATACATTTCGTCAAACATGTCACAAATATGTAATCTACATGTCATAACAAAAGATCTTAGCATAAGGGTCTCTTACTTATATGAGATTCATAAGGAATCATTAATTCCTTATCATAATATTTGCATTATCATCTATTAGGTCATATATTCGTTGACATTTCATATGCTAGCCAAAACATGATGAAAGCCATACATCATAAATGTCATAAAACATATTCATAACTAGCATATAGCCAACATAAATAACAAGGATATAACAAGCATAAGAATCATATATTAACAAGCACATTTACACATGAAATACCAAGGAGAAGGATCTTTATTCATAAATGCATAAGCCAACCAGGTTTGGGACTTCCATGAACCACCTAACCATATATTGGATGAACCAAATCTCTCTTTCAACCAATCACGTCCGTGCCATGTTCCAAGCATGAATGTGGGATCTCATCAAACAAATCAAACAAAAATAAACTAGGGCTTCCAGAGGCCAAACCATCTCAACCCTCAACTAGTGATTCCACCTCACGGTCAGACATCACTAACCATCACCAAATTGGTCTCTACCCAAGCTATCTAAGGCTCTAGAGAATTGTTTCAACCAGGGCTTCCAGGACTTGTAACTCCACCCACGACTATTGTTGGGATTCCAGAGCATTTGTCCAACCAGGGCTTCCAGGACTGGTAACTCAACCTAACGAGGGCTTCCAAAGTGTTTTTCCAACCAAGGCTTCTAGGACTAGTAACTCAAACCAAGCTATTGTAGGGCTTCTAGAGTGTTTTTCCAACCAAGACTTCCAAGAACTAGTAAATCAACCCACAACCAAAGAAACATGAGAACCAACCAGAAAGAAAAAAGAAAGACACCCGCAATGCCATGTCTATCTGGGAAATGGAAAGGCTAGGAAAATCCACTGTCAATCCAAGCAATCCTCCATGCCAATGATAGATCATAACCAAGAAACCACATGCATGTGTCATGCACGTCAAAACTAGCAAGGAAATCATACATGCAACTTGATACTGACAAGGAAAACCTGTTGTAGTTGTTTATCACAATGTCCTCTTGCACTTTCATGCTCTTCCTTTTCCTTCTTGCTCCAAATCTAAAGTATGCCATGCTCCTCTAAGAGTGCTCCAAGAAAACTCTAAGTGTCCAAGAGTATGAGAGAGAGAGTAGAAAAAGAGAGCTCCAAAACTGAATTGACAAAAAGTTACAAACTAATCGTTAGAAGCCTTTTTATTTATGAGGCCTCTATTTTCTTCATTTTCCATTATTTTCCTTCATTGTCCTCCTCACATGCAACATGTGACCTTTCACCTCCCTTTTCTCATATTTTCTATTATTTTCATAAATAAAATGCCAATTAATGTCACTTTGCCTTTCCAAAGCCTTTGCTATTGCCTTTGCCAATTTCCATATCCATTAATTAATCACAAGTGATCTCCATCACAATGGTTTTGCCCAACATTTAGCTTGAATATGTGTCCCATGACCTTGGTTATTATTTTCCTTTATTAACTTTATTAACTTTATTACATGGATTTTTAACGAGGGTTGTTACAATCTATTAAAATTGAGTGATGATTTTGGATTATTACATCCATTCCAAAAGCTTTATAGTATAATTGAAATATTTCCTAGGATTTCCTTCCTCTTTTACAAAACCATCTGAGAAAATAAGTATATCATTGAAAAAAAGTAGGTGAGTGAGAGTCTTATTGTCCCCTACCATAATACCTTGTATCCTCCTTTCTCTTTTGGCTAGCAAGATATATTTTCTTAAGCCTTTACAACTATTAGGAACAAATAAGGGGATAAAAGGAAACCTTACACAACCATTTCAAAGGCTTGAAGAAGGGAGAAGTAAACCCATTTATTATAACTGCAAATGTGAAAGAAGACACACAACCCATGATCTAAATGATCCCATAGTTTCTAAAGCCAACATGAATAAACAATAGTCTTAGGTAAAGCTAGAAAGTTATATCATAAGCTTTTGATAAATCTAATTTTATAACCATAAAAGACATATTCTTTATTTTTCTAGTATTCAAGCCCTCGCATGAAGCCCTAATGGCTTTGTGAATTTGTCTTCCTCTAAGAAGCCAAATTGTTTAGGGGAACTCACACTAGAGTGTATCCTTCTAAGTCTTATTAGAACCACTTTGAGATAATCTTATATACATAGTTGCATATTAGCCTAGACTCATCATAATATTATGGCTTATTAACTTTTGGGATAAGAGGAATAAATGTTGTATTAGATGAACCTAGAGCCTTACCATTTTGTCTTACTTCCTCAACAATCTTCAAAAATCATCACCAAGGACCTTAAAGAAACTTAGATAAAATTCTATAGTACACCCATTAGGTCCTATATTTTTATCTTTTTGGAATGAAGACAACACAATCAATAATCCATCCTTTGATACTTCCTCATAGAGTCTCAGGTTGTCTTCCTATATCACCACTCGGGGAAAATAAGAAGATATCTTAAAAAATTATGCTATATTAGTACCTTAAGGCTCCTTATAAATATATTCGAGATTTTTAAAACTTGGATTAGTTAATCCCTTGATGCCTCTTACTATCTCACCTTCCTCATTCTTCATATAGCAAATAGAGTTTATGCTCTCCCTATAGTTAGAATAATGATGAAATAATTTGGTGTTCTTGTCACCTAGTTTAGTCCATATGGCTCGCCTATTTACCCTCCACTTTTCCTCTCTATTCAACAACACATTCTTCTTTCTCACTTCTAATTCCATTAGTCCACTCAAACCCCTTTCACTTAAAAAATTGAAAATTATTGCATAAAAGAATTCTTAAATTCCACTGGCCTCCTTTAGGAGTCCATCTCTTTTTTTATGTCTCTCTACGACCCATGCTAACACCTTCTCTTTGACAATTTTAATGGCATCAAAAACTATTCACTTGTTGAAGCCCTAGAACTACTATCATAACGAAGAACCTTTAACTAGTGTTTGAAACTCTTCTTCATATAACCACCTTGAATTAAACTTAAAGAGGATAGATGGTTTGGGATACTATTATTTCATTTGAATGGAGAATATGATTATGATCCAAGATGCCACATACTTTGAACCAAGACTAATACTTGTACACTGAATGAAGAAGTGTATATGAAACTAGAAATATGTTGAGGTACTTTGAAACCCCACCTTGTCTAGAATTATTGTTTCTCCACATGGGCCTGAGGTAAATATGAGCCATGTCCAACAACCCATCAAATTTAATTTGATAGATGAAGAAGGCAGCCAACTTATCAACCCTAGTAGAGTTCCCACGAGTTGCCTCCTTGTACATTGTGAAATTCAGGCCTCCTCCTATGATCACCATTTCTTCCTTTAGACCTAAAGAAAGAACAATTTTTCCCAAAATGCCTATTTTTTTTGGTAAAAATCATACACATTTATCACAATGATAAGTTGGTTTATTCCTTGTTTGATGAATTCTATGCATAGACCTAAGGACATTGCAAAATAACTTATTATAAAAAGAATTGATCACCACCTAGTAATTAAACTCTATGAAAGTCCATCAAGTTCCAATGCCATTTCTTTAAGCTTTTCTTATGACTAGTAATCAACGCATCTTCACTACCCATTATATCCTAAAAAAAATAATATTTCGCTTCTCAAACTCAACTATCCTTAATAGGGCTATCCGTAATGTTTAGTGAGAGAATAATCACCTTAAACCACCCTTAAGGGGTTTCCCTAATAAAATCCCCTATGATCAAAAGCTTTTTACCTTGTTGTGCCTTAATAACTAGCTTCTCTTATGGAGAGTTTGCTTAATCAAGTGTGGCACCTAAATGAAGGGCTTATTTAAGCTCTTAATCAACCTCCTAATAACTCGATTAAGGGTTTAGAAAAACCATTTTTCTCACCCCACCATGCCAAAAAGTTCTACCTATCTTTATGGATTAACACTAATGAAGGAAATATTATTCTAATAAAGGAGTTTAATTCTAAATAATAAATAATCAAACTATTATTTAAAATAATATATCGAGTACTAACCTTATTTGGCTATATCAAGACTTTGATTTAACTCAAATGCATTAAAAAAAACTTTGAAAATTTAGTTTAAAACCTATTTGGTATAGAGTTCATCAAGCTTTGTTATTGCAAGGACCAAATAGAGTTCATCTAGCTTTGTTATTGCAAGGTCCTTATACCTTTCCATGGATTAAGACAATGACCAAAATCTAAACAGAGGAATAATATTTAACATGGGCTTGAAAAAAGTGTGGTTAAGTATGTTAGTTTAGATATCCTCCCATACAACCAAATTTTATTTTAGGTCTTAGATGATCATGAGACCAAATCTTATCGCATATCCCTAATTTTAACAATGAACACTGCAACATAAAAATCCCATCGAAAAAAGTTCTAATTCAAAAAATCAATTAATATTTTATAAAAGTAAAGATATTATTTTTCTAATTGATTGAAAAGAAGGATTTAAATATCTTAAATGTTGAAAACGTTTATTGTAACTTTACAACAAATCTCTCAACTTGTATGAACACGTACTATTTGGAAGCTTTTCATAGAAACAAAAATAGAATGACCAATCATTGGTGTGATAAAGATTATAATCACTTCAAATCCAAAAGGATTTATATAACAAGTCACTAAAAGATATTAATATAAATATTATAAAGTATTAATAACGAAAAAATACCCTGTGTAAATAAAAAGTAAACTTTTACACCTTTCTAATTTAAGCTCTAAATAATTTTAGAGGAAAATTCTAACTCTAAATTCTATAGAAAAAATACGAGCTTTATAACTGATTCAACTCTTTTACATTTAAAAATTTATGAATTTCTTAATATTTCCAACAACTTTCAAACCCTACCTACTATGACCCAAGATGTTGTTATTTTAGATGACATTGAGTTAGAGAGTGATTCAACTCTTTTACATTTAAAAATTTATGAATTCCTTAATATTTTCAACAACTTTCAAACCCTACCTACTATGACCCAAGATGTTGTTATTTTAGATGACATTGAGTTAGAGATTAATTACCTGGAAAGAAATAAAGCTAAGGACATTAAATATATCAAGTTGAGATTATAAAAATTAGAAGCTTTATACTCATTTCTCATATTATAGATTTTTCAATTTAGTAGTTAAATAAGGTTTTCTTAAATATTTAACTAAAAACTTCATTGTTAACTGAAAGTTTTAGTGTTCTTTTTTTTTCCAAAAGGTGGGAAAATCTATCATAACTCAGTTTTGTCAAACCAACAGTGAGGACAACCATCTCTAGTTGCTAACTGCGAATGTTGGTTTGACACATCACCGTTATTCAAGGAAAAACCACGCCACCTGAAATAACCCGCTAGTGGTCTGTAAGGGGGCAGGCTTTCACTCCTGCCAGATGCCTCTGGGTCTTGGGCCGTTAACTTGTTTCCTTACGTCTAAGGAAGACAAGCTCTTAGCCAAGCAGAAATAGTTTTAGGGCATACTCCAGGCCAAAAATCTCATTGTTTTTATTTTTAAAAGTGATGTAAAAAAATAAACTTTTTATTAGCTTATTTAATCCTGATTGTATGGAATTATTCTTGAAAATAAGATTAGTTATGGTTAGAAAATCATGAAAAGCAACGAAAGAGGAAGTTGGGTTTATAACTCACATTCAACTATGGTCCACTTACTTCAAGATAATAAATTTAACCTATTTTGTTGCATCTTTATCTTAAAAAATATTTTGATATAGTCCTAGAAAAAACTTTAAAAGATATTAGAGTATCTAAAGTCCCCTTTCGAGTTGAGAGTGGCATTGATAAAGTTGTGTGAGATAGTAATTTTTAAGTTTGGGAATAATGAGGATTGGGTATAAGAAACTAATTGTAATATGGAGGATAAACAATGTTGTTTTCTCTTTCTTTTTTTTTTATAATTTATATTGATAAGTTAGAGCTATGGTTAGAAGAAGTAGGGTGCACTAGCATTACCTTAGTAGGGATAATTATCGCTCTTTTCTACATTGAAGATATTTTATTTTGGAAAATAGCCTCCATGATCTTGGGAGATAATTAAGAATTCTCAAATATTTAAGTTTTAGCATTGTTATATCAGTAAATATTGATAAGGCTAAGGTTATAGTCATTAAGTCCAAGAAAATCACTTATTCAAATTTTACTTATGAAAAGAATGGCTTCATAGAAGTTAATGCATATAAATATCTTGGAGTGAACTAGTGTCATAAATTCAATTGGAATTACATTATGGACAAATTGGTTAATGGAGGTTGGAATGCCTATTTTGGTCTTGAGGACAACTATAAATAAGTATATTTCTGAGTCTATGAGGAAAAGAAAGTCCTCTCTGATATAACCTTTGTTATTCCAATTATTTTTTTATGGGTACGAAATTAGGGTTGTAACATTTGTAGAGAAACATGGAAGAAAATTGAGCAAAACCAAAAACATTTTCATACTTTACAATCTTAAAACTAAGAGAAATGACCCAATTCCATTCTCCTCGTAGAGGGTTTGTATTCACCCATTGAGAGCAAAGGTATGACTAGGTACCTTGCAATATCCCAATTTTTATTGTGCATATGGTGGATCAAATTTGTTATAAATTTTAAATAATTACTTATATTGAAGGGAGTTGAACCATATGAGCTTAAATAAAATTACCATGTGTGTAAATGATGTAATTTTTTTTATATGGATTCATAGTGTAGTGCTTAAGGCCAAGGCCAGACTAGTGAATTATTCGACAAGTAATTACAATAATTATGATGATATACCATGTAGTATACCTTCCATGGTACACTGAAATATGTATATAACTATTGAAGGTTGGATGTGGAGAGCACGAGAGGGGCTATGAGTCCACTAGAGAGGAAAATAAAAGCTAGCCTAAGGGTAGGATAATTAATCCTAACTTTCCTAACTTCTACCTTTTTTTTATCATGTACTTTATTGAGACTTCAATCACTAATCATTGAATGAAGGCGGTGGTTGATGGAGAAGTCTACCTTCCATAGTTACAAAAACATGTGGTTTGAGTGCATCACGAGGAAGGAGCATAAGAGACTCTATCCTCACATAAATTCAAACCTCCTCTATTCTAGTGCACTCTTCCTTCATTCTAATTTGAATTAACTCATTCATATTCACAACTCATGATTTGTATTCATCCATTCTTAGTCGAATGGTTTCATGGTGTTTAAATGTTTCTAGGTTGCATGATGTGTGATGTAAAGTAAATATGTGCCAATATGTTGTTTACTATAGAGAATAATGGTGCATTGTTCATACAGAGCACACTACCTGGCCCTTCTATTTAAAAAAATAGTCTTTTAGGTTTCACGATGCACATTGTATAGGAAATACATACTAGTGTGCTATAGAACATGCTTGGCCTTATTGTTGTGTTTATTTTTTTATTTTTTATTTTATTGTTTTTTGTTTAATTATGTGCACTATGCAATAAATATATTGATTGAGGAAATTTTTCTATGCTATATTTTTATTAATAAAATTTGGTTGATAGAATATTTGGGAAAAAACTTGCGACATTAAGTAGGAGGAAATGTTTGAAACATAGAAATTAAGAGGGTCAAAAGGTGATGACATGAAGTTTTTCTTTAATTATTTATCAATAATGTTCTTCTTAATGATAATATTTAATATGTTTCAAACATTTGATTTAACACATGTTGTATATTTTGTAGGGACCAACATTAATTGAGAAAGTGTTGTCAATGATGTCAAAGTCTAGCCATTGATGTCAAGAAACAAAGTGATCGCTGATGAGATGTAGCCTATCCTTGAAGGCACTTTATCTAGAGGTAAAGTGTTAAAAATAAAATGCAAAGTGGTCAGTTGTATAGGCCTCTGCGAGACCTTTCCAACAATATACGTCACTTGGAAAAACTCCTAAGGTATAAGGAGTGACAATGGTTTGAAGTTTGGCAGGGTTCCAAGCTTCATGGTTCCACAAATTTCCAAATTGCGAAACCCCCCTCCCCGCATCTGTTAACTATCAGAAATGGGGGGGGCGCACAATTTATATGGACCATTGGATCAATTTCTCCCATGTATGATACTATTTTTCATGGTTATTTCTTTGCATGCATAAATTATGGACATAAAGTTGTAAGTTGTAGAACATATCTTAGAAATGGGAAAATAAGAAATTAGAGAAATACATTTTATGAGCCAAGTAACAAATTTTCCAAATTAAAGAGAAATATACCTAGGAATAACAATTTGTTTTCTCCTTTGGTTTACATTCTTAGATGTTAGAACTGCCATGATTATGGGCATAGGGTAGCTGATGAAAAATCAACAAATTTAGACCAACTCCTAAACAAGCAAGAACAAGAATAACACAAGGTATGGCAAGAGGAAAAAGGAAGAAAGTAGTGAAAATTTTGACATTGTGCTGTATGCACAAAATCAAGGCAACTATTGGTATGTAAACAATGAGTGTTCAAAGCATATGATAGGTGACAAAAATAAGTCTCTATAAGTAAAATAAGATAAAAAAGGCAATGTCACTTTTGGAAATGATGATCTAGGCAAAATTATGGGAAAATGCATAACAGATTTGTAAATGGAAAAGGGAAAGACAATAATGTGCTTTTTATGGAAGGACTCAAGCACGCTTGTTGGGTGTGATTCAAATGTATGATCAGGGATATGATGTCCTTTTCCACTCCAAATATTGTGAAATAAAGACATCAAACACAAGAGAAGTAGTGGCCAAAGATACAAGAACATACAACAATGTATACATCTTGAATGAAGACAATGAGAAATATTGTTTTGGAAAGTATGATGAAAGTTGGTTATGGCACAAACGGCTAGGACATCTCAACTTCGAAAATAAAGTTGTAAGGGACTTGCCAAAGATATCTAAACCATAAAACATGATTTGCAACTCATGCCATATTGGTAAGCAAGTTCAAGTTCCCTTTAAGAGCAAAGAAAAAGGCTTCTACCAAATCGTTACAACTAGTACACATGGACTTATGTGGTCATAGAAGAACTTAGACCCCTAGTGGTAAGCTATATATTATCTTGATTATTGATGATTACAATAGGCTTATTTGGGTGGCATTCTTAAGAGAAAATTCATAAGTATTTGAAAATTTTAAATCTTTAAAGCTAGGGATGAAAATGAAACTGACTGCAAAATAAAGTGTATAAGTTCTAATAGAGGTGGAGAGTTTACTTCTAATGATTTCGATTATTATTGTAAGGAGCATGACATAAATATATGATTCACCATTGTAGATACTCAAAAATAGAATGGTGCGGCTGAAAGGGACAATAGATCAATACAACAATTGGCAAGAACAATGGTGGATGAGAGAAATATACCAAAAAGGTTTTGGGTTGAAGCTATTCATACTATAGTTGTTATTTTGAATAAAGCTCACTTCAATCCAAATAGTGACAAGAATCCCTATGAAATATGGTATGGAAAGCCAACAACAATCAAGCACTTCAAAGTATTTTGAAGTAAGTGCTACGTTAAAAATAATGTTGAAAAGATCGATAAGTTTGGTGCTAGAGAAGATGAAGGTATATTTATTGGGTATTCATATAATAGCAAGGGTTATAGGTGTTATAATAAAAAATCAAGAAAAGTAGTGGACAACATTTATGTAATGGTGGATGAGTCTATTCCTCTCAAAGATAAGCAAAAACATACATCAGGACAAATGAGAAGGACAACAATGAAGATGATGATGAACATTATAAGGAAGAAGTCAATGAAGATGTAGAAATCCCCCATCTAAAAGATCCCTCAAAATATGTTCAAAAATATCATCCTTCTAATTATATTTTTGGTGATTTGGATCTAGGAGTCCAAACTAGAAGAAGAGTGATGAATTCCCCCAATGAAGTACATATTTCTATGTTGTCTATGATTGAACCAAAATATTGCTCTTAAGCAAGCCAAGATGAAAATTGGATAAAGGATATGAATTAAAAACTAGATTGAATTGGAAAAAATAGACTTGGGAATTGGTTCTAAGACCAATAGACAAAAAATTCATAGGATCTAAATGGGAGGCTTCAAGAATAAATTAAATGAGAATGGATAAGTGGTGAGGAATAAAGCCAGATTAGTATGCAAATGTTATGATAAGGTTAAAGGTTTAGATTTTGATGAAACTTTTTCTCCTATAGCCAGATTAGAGGCTATCCAAATGTTTTTGTTGGGTTGTGTTATATTCTTTCCACATAGTTAACAGGGGGTTTGAGGGGTACCCGTAACCCCACTTTATGGGGTCCGGGGCAGCGCCCCAGAAAATTTTCGTTTTGGACCCTATGTT
>APFE031366748.1:0-27071 GCA_000404065.3 Pinus taeda
TAACAAAACAAGAAGTTACAACAGTTTTGAGATCTTAGGAGAAAAAGAAGTAGATGGAGGTGACCAAAAAAGTATGGAGAATCATGCAACAAGGGGGAAAGGAAAAGAGACTAGCATGGAGTTCACACAGGAACAGAATGAACACATGATATACCCTTTGAGTACCATGGAGATAGAGAAAGACCATGAAATGACTCAAAGTGAAAGTGACACAAAGGACCAAGACTTACAGGAGATCCTGGAAAGGGAGAACCTAGAGCTGGAAAAGTTTCTAGAACAAGGAGGAAACCTGGGAATAAACTAGATACCTCAGGAGGATGTTGACAAGGTACAACAGATATTTCTTAACAAGTCACATCAAATAGCTTCAAGAGTCAAAATAGGACATGATAACCAGAAAAATAAAGCCACTTCCTCAATAGGGTTAATAACAGGAAAATTAACAAAAAACCTAGGCAAGAGGAGGGGAAGAAAAAGACAGAAAGAACTGCTACTGGAGTGTGGCAAATTCTTGATTGAATCAGGAACGATGAAAGATATTTCCATTTACTCCTTCAAAACCCCACCTCAATGAAAATCACAACCTGGAACATTAGAGGACTAGGGAGTAGAAGAAAACAGAGGAATCTAGGTAATAGGATCAAAGAGGGAAAACCTGACATAGTATTCATACAGGAAACAAAATGATCAGTGGAGAAGATCAGAGAAAAACACAACAAATGGTTAAATAGATATGAATACCTTGAGGTTAAGGCAAATAAATCTGCTTGGGGAATTCTCACTCTATGGGATCCACAGAAATTTGGTGTGATTGATGCGGAGGTGTCCAGACACCATCTCTCTTTGATTATCCAACAAGTGGGTGACAGGCAATGTTACATGATCACCAATGTCTATGGGCCTTAGTCAATGGAGGAAAAACTTTGACTCCTCACAACATTGGAGGATTTGAAGAAGAGATACCCAGCTCTACCCTGGATTTTAGGAGGCGATTTTAACATGACAAAATCACTCACGAAGAAGAAAGGAGGAACAAGAACACTTGGTAGGGATTTTGTTGCCTTCCAAAACTTGCTCACCAACATGAAACTGGTAGATATGGAAACTAGCAATGGAATCTTCACTTGGAATAACAAAAGGGGGGGCTCTAGCAAAGTAGCCTCAAAATTAGACAGATTCATTATCTCAGAAGTACTTCTTCTCATGGGAGGTAGCATGACTGTGCTCATCCTACCTTTTGGAGGTTCAGATCACTGGCCCATTCAATTGGAAGCTTCTCTATGTGATAAACTGAGGAACAACCCCTTCAGGTTCAAGAATGCTTGGCTCCCACATTCAGATTTCCTCAGAAACATTGAAAAATTGTGGAAGGAAGAGCTACACTTTCAAGAAACAAAGATGTTCCTTCTACACTGCAGGCTCAAACACATTAAAAGCGGACTCAAAGAGTGGAATAAAAAGGAATTTGGAAATATCTTCAAAGCTAGGAAAAGTGGAAAATAAACTAAAGGAAATAAACCAAATTCTCATTACAGAAGGCTATACAGATGAAAGGAAAGAGATCGCAGAGTCAATGCAGCATGATTGGGAAAACAGATGTCTACAAGAGGAAATATTCTAGAGACAGAAATCCAGAGTACAATGGATTAAGGAAGGGGAGAGAAATACCAAATTCTTTCAAAGATCCACCATAGCCCACAGAAACAATAACAGAATTATGAAACTTACAGATCAGCAGGGAATAGAAAGAACCACTCATGAAGAGATGAAAGAGGTTTTAGTCTAGCATTTTCAGAGAATTGTTGAGGAAACCACGGTAGATAGATATCAGTTTATGAAAAGATTTACTCAGTACATTCCTAAATTGGTATCTAGAGAAGACAATTACAATCTCAACAGACTAGTAACAGAGGAAGAGATTATGGAAGTCATTACAGAGATGCACAATGGGAAAGCACCAGACCCGAATGGCTTCAATGTGGACTTTTTCAAATCATGTTGGAGGATAGTAAAAAAAGATTTTCTGGAGGTATTGGAAGACTCTGGAAGATTTAAAACAGTCTTGAAGGTGCTCAATGAATATTTCATAGCCTTAATCCCCAAACAGGAAAAGGCCACCTCTCCAGATAGATTCAGACATGTAGCATTATGCAATGTGGTGTACAAAATAATATCCAAAGTAATTGCCAACCGTCTCAAACCACTCCTCCCTACCCTATGATAATTCAGCTGGACATAGCAAAGGCCTATGATAAACTTAGTTGGTCATACATAAGAGAAATTTTAAAAGCCTATGGCTTTGATTACAATTGGATTAAATGGGTCATGGCATTAGTTACCACTGCCAGCTGTTCAATTCTTTCCAATGGCTCTCCCTCCAAAACCTTCAAGCCTACTAGAGGTCTCAGGCAAGGTGATCCTCTTTCTCCTTTCCTTTTCATTCTAATGATGGAAGGGTTAGGGACAACAATCAGAGCTGCTAAGGAGGAAGGGAGAATTCAGGGTCAGATACTCACTCAAGGTGGGGACACAGTGACTCATAAGCAATTTGTGGATGATACTATGCTTCAAGGCACACCCACAGTCAAGGAAGGCAAAGCATTTAAGCAGATTCTAAGTGAGTTTGCTATGGCAGTAGGCACAGAGGTAAGTCTTACTAAATCAAAGGTTTTATTTTTAAATACGGATATTTCACTTCAAAGAAATCTTTCCAGAATTTTTGGCTTTCAAAGAGAGTCATTGCCCTCGAAGTACCTGGGAGTTTCCCTCACTGACAAGCCGTTACACAAGGAAACCTGGGAGCTTGTTCTAAATAATCTAAGAGATAAGATTAGCAAATGGACTAATAGAGCCCTAAATCTAGTAGGGAGGTTGATTCTAACTAAGGCTATCCTCCAATCCATCCCTATATATATGCTATCAACCATTCTGGCACTAGCTGGTGTACTTACTAAAATAGGAAACATTTAGAGAGACTTTCTCTTGGGGAAAGGTGAAGAAAAGAAGAAATGGGCCCTAGTGGCATGGGACAGGGTATGCAAACCTAAAGCCCATGGTGGCTTGGGTCTTCATGACCCATGAATTCTTAACAGAGTTCTAGGAGCCAAAGTCTGGTGGAGATGGCTAAAGGAAATACAAGCCCCCTGGGAAAAACTATGGAAGCAAAAGTATGCAAGGGATTGGTAGGAGAAGAACCTCATAAGAATGATAGGAGAAGTAAAAGGTTCACCAATTTGGAATAGGGTGTGGGAGAACAGGGCCCTAGTCCAAAATCATAGTTTCTGGGAGATTAGAAATGGAAACCTAGCCTGGTTCTGGGAGGATAATTGGCAGCAGGAGGACAATCTCTACAGTGAATAATTAGTAGAAATTCACACGGATGCCATCAACAAAGGATTAAGGAGGGTAAGTGACTATTGGGATCATTCAAGGAACAATGTGAAATGGCGAATATGGAAACTTCCAGATTACAGTGAAATGGGCATGTTGAATACTCAAGCTATAGCCCTTAATGGTCTTTTGGAAAAGAGACAAATCTTAAGCTCAACCTTGGACGTTCAATTAAGATGGGGAAAGAACAAGGCAGGTCTCTTCAGCCTTAAAGATTCCAAAAGGATAAAAACAGGGCTTAACATTCCAAACACTAATAAGATGTGGAAAGAACTCTAGGATAATCCTCATTGGATGAAAGTCAAACTGTTCAAGTGGCTAGTTCAACAGTTCAAGATTCTGACATGGGATAACCTAAGGAAAAGAGGCTTTGTTGGCCCCTCAAGATGTCACCTGTGTGGACATCAAGAAGAAACCACTAATCATATCCTGAATAGATTCTCATTCATGGGTTGGAGATGTCTTTGAGCAGACAGATAGACATGTAAATGACATCATTGCTACATTGAAAAAATGGCGGAATTTTTTTTCGGATGATGAGATTTTAAACTCCACTTGGGTGTTGACCCCAGGGTTCTTAATCTGGAATGTTTGGAAGGAGCGCAACAACAGGATTTTCAAGGGTAAGGCGATCCCGGTGAAAAACATCCTAAAGCTAATCCTTAAGCAACTTAAAGAGACTGTTCATATCCTGGGAGGTGTTGCTACTGGAAAACCCATAGGACAAAGAGAGGCTAGAATCCTGGAGAGGTTAGAGATTAAGTTTCATCTCCCACGGTGTTCTATGCAGATCAACAAGAATACCTAAGTAGAAAAGGATTTCTGGCAACCTCCTTCACAAGGTTTTTTAAAATTTAACATAGATGGTGCCTCAAAAGGAAATCCAAGAGAAGCAGGTTATGGAGGGGTCATGAGGGATGAGGAAGGAAATATATAGGTCATCTTCCACAGTTATGTAGGTGGAGCAACCAACAATATGGCTGAGCTCATGGCAATGGAATTATTCTTGGAAATACTGCTCAAGTACACCATACATAATGTCATCATTGAGGCTGACTCAGAATTAGTCATTAATTCGGTGAAGAGGATAAATGTTGGCGCAGCACCAGAGAAAATATCAGGACACTGACGACTTCTGCAAGTCTACCAAAGAATCCAATCACACCTAAGAGTGCTAAGAACTCTTAGGTTGGTGCATGTATGTAGAGAAGCCAACAAAGTAGCGGACTGGCTTGCCAATGAGGGATTCAAAACAAGCATATTGACTTGTGTTGCTGGTGGGAGGAGGTAATGGATGATAGGTTGAAGGAGGAATGCTCATCTCGGGCCCTCATCAATAGATAGTAGTATCAGAATATATCAAGAGATAGAATTTTACTCCATGTCAACGAAGATTAAGTTCAAATCAAAAAGTTTATCTGAGGATATGCACAGTCGGTTCTCCAAGGGTGCCTCTGGCAGTAGGAACAAAGGAAGAAATCGAGACAGGAGAAAATATGAAAGAATTTTCTACCAAGATGAACGCCACAGAGTGTCAGCACCATGCATAAGGCATTCCATTCAGAAGGCCTCCTTTCTGGACATGTCTTCCTTGTGCAATGAGTTGGAGGTCAAAGGAAATGAAAACCAGGGTCATAAACTGCTCGAGATTTACCACCTACATCGGGCGGCCCCTGACCTCGGAGTGGTTTTCTTGGAGGACAAGTGATGCCATTTAGCAAGCGACGCGTGGTGGTGGGAGAAAAGGAATCACCGCTTTCATCGCTGGGTAATCCAAGAGCAGGTGTGTGGTTCAATTTGGTCTGTGGCCATCAGATCTGGAGAGGGAAGATCAACGGCCACCTTTTTGCGTGCAAGTTGGTGGGCCCGAAAGGTTAAAACTACTAAGGTTTACCACCTTCATTGGGCGCCATCCAAACCAAAGATGGTTTTTATGAAAAGCCAGCGATTCCACTCAAGAAGCAACACATGGCGAAGGATGGTAAAAGCAAACTTCCTTCATCACGCGGTATTCAGCGGGCTTTTTAAGCCGTGCGATATGGACACCAACTGTTGGATTAGAAGGAAAAGATCAATAGTTAGCATTGATCGAGCAACTTAAGGTTTTTTCTGTACGTGTTGTTTTTTGACCGCCGAATAGGAAGGAGACAGATCATCGGTGAGTTTTGAGGAGCAGACTTTGGTTACACTTGCCCGCTTTCAGTTGCAGGGCAGTCTAGGCATTGTTTCTGTTTGACATTTTGGAGGGTTTTATGGGTACTTTGGGTCTCTTTCCTCTCCCTTTGTGGGAGTTTACGCCTCTGTGCATCTGTTTTAACCCGTGTAAATTATTTTTTACCTAAGTTAATAGAAGGACAGTCTCTTGCTTTAGCAAAAAAAAAGAAATTATGTTATTGTTAATCATTATTTTGGAATACTGCGTAGAATATAGAGAAGCATTGAACGTTTTCCTAGAATTTATACTTTTCATCAGAAATACATAAACCTTGACCTTTTACAAGTATATTTATTTAACCTTGAATTTATCATATACAGTTCTAACATTTCTAAGTGCTAACCCTAATGACTGAATATATATGTTTTCTTTTTCAGTGATTATGCAGAAATTTTGGACGAAATCATGGATGGTGTAATGAAAGAGATTTTTAAACAGGAAGCATTAGACGCCGATAAATACCCAGTTGGCCTTGAGCAATTCGCTGAACATTTCCAAAATGAAATTCTGAAACACAACCATTCAAATGCTACAACGATTGTAGGGATTACAGGAATGGGCAGTGTTGGAAAATCAACTACCACTAAACACCTTTACAACTTGAAACACTCGGACTTTAGTAGATCAGGTATCTTATGTGAAGTTAGAAAAATTCATTTACAATATTTGAAGAATAAGCTCCTTCGTGATATGTTGGGAAATTATAATTTGAAGCATATTGACACTATCTGTGAAAGGAGACATATTTTACGAGATCGCTTGCCATGTTTCCCCCAATTTTTATCGTTCTGGATGATATTGATGATATGGATCAGATAGATAGCCTACTAGATGTGGATTTTGTGGCATCTAGGAGTCTAATATTGATCACATATCAAGATAAGGATTTACTTAGACACTCTTCTGCAAAAACTTTAGTCCATGATGTAAATCCATTACATAAAAACATGCTTGAGAGATCTTCTGCCAACATGCTTTTTGTTAATCCAAACCAACTGAAAAACTCATAGATTTAGTTGAGGGGTTGTTAAAAATTTGTGAGGGTTTTCCTTTGTCCTTGAAATTTTTGGGAGGACTCTTTGTTGGTCGGTGTGACAAACAATACTAGATGCGGCAGTTGGAAAAGTTATCTACAACACTGCCATACGAAATAAGAAAGTCGTTAAGAGTGAGTTACAAAGCCCTGGACCTCGAAGAGAAGGAGGTATTCTTGGACATCGGTTTTTTCTTGTTTAGTGAGGAAAAGGATTTAGCTATGAGAGTCGTGGAAGGATTACATGGCGACAACATAATTGTGGACCATCTTGAAAGTCTTCATAAAAAATGTCGCGTGGAGGTTCATTATGACAAGCAGTCTGATTATGAAATTGAATGTAGAAAACGGGAAAACCCAGTAAGCATTATGTTGAGCTAGGAAACCAATGTTTATTCCTCTTGGCAATCTTTCCCTTCTTGTGAGAATTCACCTTCTTTCATGAATGACATTAGTGTTGAAGGTGTGCATATCCTTGTAGTTGAAGGTGTGCTTTGAGATTTTCCATTCGACTTGTGGAACATGGTGGGAGAGTTGGTATGGCTTCGATTACAAAACCATACCAACATCAAGCCTCGAGACAATTTCAGGTCTTTGGAGCGTTTCAACATACCCCTTAATTTCTCCTTCAATTTCTTCCGCTTGATGTCTTTGCGAGGATTGAAAATTTTGGAAATTTAGGGTCCTAGTAACAACATTGAACAATTATTCACCAACTTTGGTCATGACGTAAGTGAATCTCAATGATCATTTTGTCATTCATTTTGTTCGAACTTGAATTAAACTAATAGATTTTATGTTATTTGCAGCTTCTGAGGCAATTAACTAAGTTGATTATTTCCTACACGCAACAAAAAACTTTTATGGGTCGCTCGACACATATCTCAGCTAAGTTCAGGCAAGAAGAATCTTCATGATAAAGAAGATCCTTAATTTCTTCGTCTAGGCAAAT
Organism: Pinus taeda; assembly: GCA_000404065.3. Lineage (NCBI taxonomy): Eukaryota > Viridiplantae > Streptophyta > Pinopsida > Pinales > Pinaceae > Pinus > Pinus taeda. The sequence goes on from APFE031366748.1 coordinate 7,591, forward strand.
TGGATCATCTTTGTTTCACTATCTAAAAAATTTGGTTACATGGATGAGAATTTTGACAAGGCTAGTGTTGAAAAATATAGGATTCCTGCAATCAGTTCCAATTGATTTTTCCCAACTTCCAAATCTAAGGCATTTAGATATTTCTGGTTGCTCTCAACTGACTGAATTTCCCAATACCTTTCCCAAGTTATTGTAACTTCAATATCTATCATTACAACATTGCTTCAACCTATCAATCCCACTGGATACTTTAGGAGAAATTTCCACAGTTGAGTATGTTGACTTTAAAGACTGCTAAATTGGTATACTTTCTAGAGAAATCCTGTATCAAAGGAATTTAAGATATCTTAACTTAAGAGGTATTGATTTATTAAAATTATCCGAGAACTTGGGAATGCTCGACAAGTTAGAACAACTAATGACAGGGAGCCCGGAGTTAACAGAGTTGCCACTTTATTTGTCTAAATTAAAGGGCTTAATGGAGTTGTTCCGAATTAAATGCTCTGGTCTAAAGCATATCTTACCCAAAGGAATTGCGGTGTCCAATATCAAAGTTTTGGCTATAGAAAGTTGTCCTCTATTTGATATTACTTTTCAGGATCAAGGGAATGCATAGGTTCAAAAATTACATTTAGGAGTTGAAATGAGGATTTTAAGGGATTTCACTATGAAGAATAGAGCCATATCAGGAATAAGCATTCCCGAAGGTGTTTATCCCAGGCTAGAAAATATGGATCTTTCTTTTAATATTAAGTTTATCTGGGTTAATGCCTTGCCATCGGGACTAGTAAACCTAAACATGAAAAAGTGTTGGGGATTGAATCATTAACAAGTCTTTCAAATATAGGAAACCTTAAATTCCTCAACATAAGTAGGTGTGTCAAACTAGAAACCCTGAATGTAGAAGGACTGATATCATTGGAACATATCAAAGAAGAGAAATGTTGGAAGCTGCAAATGATAGAAGGGTTGAGTTAGCGGGAACAAATGGATTGTCTAAATGTTTCAATGGATAATGGAGTTACCTGGAATGTCATTTGCAATTTTTTGGTGAGTATATGGCCTTCATTATATCAAATATTAATTCATACAAATTCCGTTGATACCTATGTTATTATTCCATAATTTCCCTAGGTTGTGGAGAGAAACCTAGAGGTGACCACAAACCACTTGCAAAGCTGGGATCTAGCCCTTCCACCTTCAGAAAGGGATCTCTCTTTTTTATTTAGATTTTTGTTATAAGATATTAGGCTAGTTATTGATTTCTAAGGTTGGTTTTTCAAATATTTGGTTGAAAATTACAGGGAAAGTTCATTGGGCATGGAGCCATGAGTCTTTGGGTGATTAAACACAAAAATGACAGAGAAGTTGTAATACGGCAGGACGGGAAAACGTTTGGATCTTTTAAAGTGTTTGTGGAGTGTATAGGATGAATATGATTTAAGTTCAATGAAATATAGAGCATGTTGAGATGAATTTTATACTTAATACCAGAATGAAAACATTGGTATTGTTTACAAGCCAGAGCAGAGTACACTCAAGAAAATTCGGCCCTTTATCTTCTTGAAACAATAGAGAAAAAAAACATATGGAGAATTGCGAAAATAACAATTTCACATGAGAAGGTACATCACCAATTGCTTGACACGAGAATCTTGGAACAAAACTCTTTGTATTATTGTAAATTGATCACTTCCATACAATGCATAACTTACATCGAAACAATTTCTTTCTTCATACAAGTTCCAACCTTTTCTAAGTCCTTTTACTAAGTATTTATAGAGACATTTTACATCTCAGATCACACTTCAAATTAAAATAGATTTACAAAATAATATATGTTAAAGACAAATATTTTAGATATAGAAGAAGAAAATAAGGAAAGTTCGGTAAAATTTGCTGCATTGTTGAGGCTTTGAAGGAATATGGTGCTGACTATGGCTATTTTGCTGCAAATGTTGTTTCTCTGATGCTGAAATTTCAAGGCTTCAGTTGTACTTACTAGATCAACTCTAGCGACTGGTCCCACCTTTCTTCGTTTGGGATAGAAAAGTTATCATGTTTCTAAACCTTTCATTCAATTTAAGTCAAATGTTGGCTTAAATTTCATTTGACTTAAAATAGCTTCCACCTCCTTTTCTGCAGCTTTGGTGTTGAAAATATAAGGACCTATATGAGCCTTTAGCTTGAATTATGCTTTCTTTTTGTAGGATACAAAGTGTAGCTAATCCATGTTCAACATTTGTCTAGTGAATTCTAATTCAAATATTTTGACTGTTACTAACACTCGTAAACTGTGAGGAGGTAACTATCATCCATATATTCTAATTTCAGTTTAATTATAGTATAAATACCAGCCTCCAACTTTTGATTGGTCTGACAAGTGCAAAAACTTCTTTGTCTCTGTTGAAATCCTCAGGATCACATCACTGGAAAGAAAGCTTAATGAGGTATGTAGAAACTTATCAAAAAAATCAGTGTAAGTATACTCCTCTATGTTATTTCTAACCATAGAAGTCCATTGACTCATTGACAAAGAATTTCCCTCATTATCTTTATTCTGTAAAGGAAATTTGAACCTATTTGACTGATGAAATAACATAAAATAAACCAATAATGACTAATATTTGAAAACACCTATGGCCTTGAAATTTACAAATTGATCATGCATTACATCATACAGAAATTGACTGTAATTGAAAAGAATGGATGGGATTTTGGCAACTGCAAAAATTGACAAAAATCCTAAAGCTATTTCATATACCCATTGATCGTTATGATACCCAAGCAGTTGGGTTACCATAGCAATTAATTGTTTGGACATTTTTAGGAAGATCAAGACTGGGTATGGGGGTTTGGTCTTGGGTAATTCAAGATTTTTTAGGAAGGAAACATTCGAAGATTTGCGCTCTCTGAGGGAAAGTCAAATTTTTGTACAATTCCATCAATACATCGGTTGAGAAAGGATGATGGGAGGCTTGGTATTCAAGTTGCAGGACCTCAAAAATACGTTCAGGGGAAATGGAGAATATGACTTCGTTATTTTGGGAAATAACAACTTTTTTGCTTGGCAGGTATCGGAGATGGCACCAAATGGAGAATTCGGGGAAAAACTGAGTTTGGGGGAAAATAAATTGAGGTAGAAGGGCTTCCCAAACATTCATATGATTACTTTTGTAAAGTAATTTTTGTTTTCCCCAGTTATGAAGTTTGTAAATGGTCAAATTCAGACTAGGTCTTAACAATTTTATACTGGGTGTCGATAATAGTGGATTTATCAAAATTAGGAACAGGGGGATTTTGCTCTGAAAAATTGTCCTTTCCTTTACATGTCGACATCTGGGAAATGGAACAATAGGAAGGAAAAAGAACAGTATCAAAAAATGCTTGATAGAAATAATTCTAAAGGATAAGGTTACATGGGTGAAATTTGGTGTACTTCATAGAGGAAAAATTGTTGTAGAATGTTGACAGTTGGTGACAACTCGACCTTCGACTTGCAGAATCAATGGTGTGGTGAAAGGAGCTAATTTCAGGCTTCTAGGGGTTTTTATAACAGTTCAACAAGTTGTGTAATGACAAAGTTATCATTATGGAAAGTGGAAACACTATTGAGAAAATGGATAAAAAGAGGGAACTTTAAATGCAAATTATGGATTTGGTGGTAAATATTTGAACGTTGAACGACTAATTGATATGGAGGGGTGACATGTTTGGAAAAACGACTAGAGCGGAGTGGAAAATGAGAAGACATATGAGGGGAGTGGAGTGGTGGATGAGAAGATAGATGGAGGCAGTGGAGTGGTGGATGAGAAGGCAAATGGCGGGAGTGGAGTGGTGGATGTAACGGATAGTTGGTGGGAGATGGCAGTATTTCAGGGGGGTGTGCAGGTGGTAAGTTTTTTCCAGAGGGGATCATCCAGGTGGATATTTGTGGCCACCTACCTATTCCACTTGGACCCCCACCATTGTTTCTTTTAGTTTCCTTAATTGTAGCACAATTTATGATTTTTGGCAAGTTTTCGGGTCTTGAACTTTCAGAACCATTTTGAGGCCCTAAACGACATTTTCTAGGAAAACCACTGGTGATAGATACGAGTTTTTAACTTGACATCTATTGTTAGTAGTTGTAGTCCTCAGGCAGATATTTCTAATGAGGTATATTATGTGTCAAACATAAATCATATGCCAAAGTTATGACCCCAAGAAGTTGATGTACCAATTTACCCCAACGGGGCCCATAGTTTGGCGTTTCATCTTCTAGGGTTAGGTTTTTGAATGTTTGGGGTTTTCCATTGCTTCTCAATAATAAATAGGCCCTCAAGCCTCATTGTAACATAGTTCAGAGGCATGTAGCTGCACATCTCTTCCTATAGATGCGCTACCATCGCTTGAGCTAGTTTATTTCTATTTGGTATGTAAGCATATTTTAGTTCTTTGATATTCATGAAATGAAGTTTTATTTCTACTTCATCTATGTGTTTATGGTTATAACTATAATTTATTGTGTTCCTGTTTAAATTTAGATCAGTGGTATCAGAGCGGTTTGCTATTTCTCGATCCTTTTTTGCATGTCCCCAATGAGGTCGGGGTATAAGGAGTTAGGGCTCGATCTGGTTGTACCTTTGTAAGATCAGCCTCACAAATCTTGATGACTACCCATGAGGGAGGAAAATAAAGACAAGGGAGCAAGAGATCCTATCAAAATATTGCTTGAGGAGGCCCTCGAGAAACAAAGGAACACGATGATGGATAACTTTACCCAGATCCTTGAATAACTACGTATTGATGGTGCATACACATTCAACAACCACTCTGGAGGCACCACTCCTTTTAAGGTACAAGTAAACTTTGACATTCCCATATTTGAGGGCCAAATAGATGCGGACCCAATAGATAAATGGTTAAATCTCCTAGAAGGACATTTTTCTATTCGTGATTTTTCCAGCGAGGAAAATATTACTTTTTCTCTTCTCAAAGCCACCCCCATGTCAAGGACTGGTTGGAAACATACAATGAGAAGAAGGATGAAAGTACACCCTCAGTGTTTTTAGCTGCACCCACTTGGAATTCGTTTTGAGACGCCATCAAGGAGTAGTACTACCCTGTCGGGAGCTATGAGGATATGTACATAAAGTGGACCACGCTGCAATAGGGAAGGGACCAAGACGTGCCAGAGTTTACCAATGTTTTTCATACCCTTCGCATGAAGTTCGGTATCAAGGATTCTGAAAAACATTTGGTACTCAAGTATCATGGTTGCCTACACAGGTACATCGAGGATGAGATGGAGTTCCTCGACGTCTCCTCACTCGGCACGATGTAACGATATTCTTTCAAGATCGAGAAGAAGCTTAAACAGAAAAAGTGAGACTTTGGATCTGCGAATCTGAAGCAAGGGAAAGGTGCCCCCAAAACGTAGAACAAAGGAAAAATCCAAGGCAGGGCAACCCAGGAAAACCTGCCAAAGCCATAAGCAAATAACAACACTGTGAGGTTGAAGAAGGACACGGGAAAGTGGTGTGAGTTCCATAAGAGCTCCAATCACAACACAAGTGAGCGTCAGGCCAAGTAGTCACTGGTGGCCGAGCTGAAGGCTTATGAATTAGATCCATGTTTCAACTCTGAGTCAGAACTTGACAAGGGGAATGATAGAGGGAAGTAGATTATCGATGCAGAGCCCACCACCACAGTTTCCACCATGAATATCTAGAAGGAGGAACCCGAAGATCCAGAAGAGGAACTTGAAGATCCAGAGGAGGAGGAGCGCCTCTTCCACTCCCATATGTGGGTAAAGGGTTCCCTGCTACAATTCATTGTCGACAGTGGGAGCCAAAATAACCTCATTTCACCAGAGGTCATGAATTGGCTAGGCTTACTAACCACAACACACCCACAACCATACACTATCATGTGGCTTCACCAAGGACGGGATCTTCGCATCATCCAGCAATGTCGCCTTCCATACAACATCAAGCCCTTCACGGATGAGGTATTATGTGACGTTTCTCCTCTTGATGTTTTTGATGTATTATTAGGCCAACAATACTTGTGGAAGCGACATGTTGTGTATGAGTCAAGGCCTCACACTATTATTGTTACCTTGGGCAATATTTTGTACAAGATACCGGAGGTAGCACTGCCTACCTCCATCTCTTTGGCTATTGCAAAACAATGCAGTAAGCTCATTTCCAAAACCAGGAAGTTTGTTTTCCTGATGATACACCCTCAGGGAAAGAATAAGACAGTGGCCATGACCTCTAGATAGGGCCCCTCTGCATGACAACAACAGATGGACAAGGTCGTGGAGAAGTATGAAGACATCTTCACCTCCCATGTAGGGGTGCCTCTGCATTGTCACATCAAGCACTCCATTGATCTAACCCCAGGTGCGTCATTTCCCAATAGACTAATCTATAAATGATCTGTTCTGTAAAATGAAGAAATCAAAAAGGTAGATTCAGCAGTTGTTGCAGAAATACAACCAAGTTCATTGCCCTGTGGGAGCCCGATTGTGTTGGTACATAAGAAGGATGGGACTTGGAGACTCTGTATTGACTATTGAGCACTGAACAAGATCACTATCTGGAAGAGGTACCCGATCCCATGGATTGATGACCTTCTGGACCAAGTCAAGGGGGGAAAATATTTCTGCAAGATTGACTTGAAGTCTGGATATCACCAGGTACCAATTGAACCCTCTGATGTGTGGAATACTGCCTTCAAAGCCAAGGAGGGCCTTTTTGAATGGCTGGTTATGCCTTATCGGTTGAAAAATTCTCCTGCAACATTCATGAGGCTAATGGATGATATCTTGTGGCCATTCACCAACTCATTTATAGTGGTATACTTGGATGACATCCTGATCTTTAGCTAGAGTTGGGAAGAGCACCTCCACCACATCTAACATGTTCTATAGATGCTGCAACAACACAAGTTGTGTGCCAATTTGGAGAAATGCACTTTTGGCATGACCGAAGATCAGTATCTGGGATACATTATTGATGAATGGGTGTTGCATGTGGATCCAGCCAAAATCCAAGTCATTCGGGATTGGCCATCCCCAACCACTCTAACAAAGCTCCAATTTTTTCTAGTTCTTTCCAATTTCTACTATAAGTTTGTGTTGGGGTTCTCTCATATCACTTGGCCCTTGAGTCAAGTCACCAAGGGAGGAGCGAAAGAAATTTTCTTTTTTTCTAAATATCAACTAAAGGCATTCGTAAAGTTGAAACATTGCCTCTGCTCTACACCAGTGCTCACATTACCAAACTTGCAACAACCATTTGAGATCGAGATAGATGCCTCTGACTATGCTATTGAGGCAGTCCTTACTCAATAAGGGCATCCAGTGGCATATCACAGTGAGACACTTTCAGACATAGTCCAAAAGTATCCCAATTATGACAAAGAGATGTATTCCATTGTGCATGCCTACCGACAATGGAAGCATTACATTTTGGGGAAGGAAACGGTCATCCACACAGACCACCGACCCCTACAGTTCATACAAATGCAAGGGGAGTTGCAGAATGATCGTCATCAGAAGTGGTCCACATACCTACAACAATTTCATTTGAATATAAAATACAAGAAGAGAAACACCAATAATGTTGCAGACTACATCAACGACCACCAATCATGGTATTAACCACCTTGCTCAACTCTTGTGGGCACGAGACTTCTGATTGGCCACTTCTCTACAAAAGCAACCTATAATTCAACCACACATACCAGATGCTCTTGGAAGGTCATCAAGTTCCAGATATTCACCTCTAGGATGCACTGTTATGCCACCTGGGACACCTTTGTGTCCCTTCAAGTGAGTGTGCCAAGATGATTTGGGAAGCACACTACAGTTGGGTCGTTGGGAATTTCACAGTCGAGCAAATAGTGCAGTACTGGACAAGTATTTCTATTGGTCGAATCTTTGAGAGGATGTCAGGAAGTACATCAGATCCTGCACTTCCTGCACCATTGCCAAACCAACCATCAAGAATCAAGTCCTCTATACTCTGCTGCCTACCCCTAGTCGACCTTGGGAATCGACCTCCATGGATTACATGTCGAATATTCCTTATACTAAGCATGGCAATGACTGCGTTTTTGTGGTCATCAAGAGATTCTAGAAGATGGCCACTATGGTGGCCTCTAAGAAGAATATCATAGCAGAAGCCTTTGCTAAACACTTCTTTGAACGAGTGTGGGTACAATTTGGTATCCCACAGTTTATCATCTCAGATTGGGACAGCAGGTTCCTTAGTACATTTTGGTCCAGTATTTGGTTGATGGTGGACACCAAGCTCACTAAGCCCACAACTTTCCATTCCCAAACTATTGGCCAGACATAGGTTGTCAATAGGATGATTGTACACATTTTGCACATGTACAACTCAAAGCATCCACGCACATGGGATGAGATCCTTCCCTATGTCTGGCACATCTATAACCGGTCTCTCCAGAACTCGACTGGCCACAACCCTTTTAAGGTGGGCTTGGGATTCCAGCCACTATGTCGCATTGATATGGCCATACCATTTGCATCTACTCAAGCAGATTTAGATCATGTCCAGTGCGAAGACGGCAAGGAAAATAACTTTATTGAGCACATTCAACACATCTGCCAACAACTACACAACATTCTAGAGAAATCAAATGACAAGTACAAGCAGCGACATGATAAATATCAAGTGCCACACAAGTTTTAGGTGGGCGACAAAGTCTGGTTGCATTTGCAGAAGGAACGCCTTACCAAAGCCTATCAGAAACTCAGACCACTCCGATATGGTCCTTACACAATTACCAAGGTTGTGGGAGACAATACATTTGAGCTTATAATTCACCCATTCCTTGGCCTGCATCCAGTGTTCAATGTGGACTGCCTTCGACCATACTTCCCACCATTGCTGGACACATAAGATATTGCAGAACGACTCACACCTACAAAGTTAAATCCAGACTGCATGGAATAAGATACAACTGATCAGATCATGGACACACAGATCAAGAACACTCGACAACAAAGGATCCAACTATATCATGTTGTCAAAGCAGGATAACTCATTCACTAGGGAAAGTGGCTCACTAGGGACCAAGTTCAGAAGAAGTTTCCTCATCTCATGGAGGAAATCAATGCAATGGGGACCATTTCTTCCTAAGGGGGGAGGAATGCTCCAGGTAAATATTACTGGCCACCCACTTATTCCATGTGGAACCCCACCATTTTTCTTTTAGTTTTTTAGTTTCCTTAATTGTAGCACAGTTTACTATTTTTGGCAGTCTTTCGGGTCTTGAACTTCCAGAGTTGTTTTGAGGCCCTAAATGACGTTTTTTGGGAAAATCACTGGTAGAAAATATGGGTTCTCCAATTAACATTCATTGTCAACAATTGTAGTCCTCGGACATATCTTACTAACGAGGTATCGTATGCGTAAAACAAAGATCATATGCCAAAGTTACGGCGCCCGGAAGTTGATGTACCAATTTACTCCAATATGGTTCATATTTTGGCGTTTCATCTCCTAGGGTTAGGTTTTTGGATGTTTGGGGTTTTCCATTGCTTTTCAATAATAAATAGTCCCTCAAGCCTCATTGTAAAAAAGTTCAGAGGCATATAGTTGCCACATATCTTCTCAGAGATAAGCTACCAACGCTCGAGCTAATTTATTTCCATTATGTACGTAAGCATATTTCAGTTATTTGATATTCAGGAAATAAAGTTTTATCTCTGTTGCATCTTTGTGTTTATGGTTATATCTATAATTTTTTGTGTTCCTATTTAAATTTGGATCAGGGGACCCCCCAAAATTCTCCAAGAACTTCCACGTCGCTCCAAGTGGTTTGGGTGGAAGCCACTTTTCATGCCCCCACCCCTCATGTCAATTGTCGGGAGTGCCGGGGGGGGAATTACCCCTTTGTCGTAGATCTTGCCAGGATATATCTAGGCCATCAGTTTCAGCACACCTTTTAACCACAAATGACAAACGATGGCTATTGTATTATTTTAGAACATAAAACATTATAACCAAAGTTTAACACTGTATGAAATTGATAGTTTTTAAATTTAAAGTGGCATTTTGATTGGCTTTCTATAGGGGCTTTTTCTCTAATGTTTTTTTATTCTTTTCCTTTTTCTTTCTCATTTTTTTTTAATATATATCATATTTTTTAGTTTTCTTTGAACTTTGAACTTTTGAAAATAATTTGCAGAATGTACTTATTATTTAAAACATCTCATGGTTGAAAATCAACAGATAAACATCAATTGATCCTATAAATTATATGACCCTAACAATGGCTCCAATGGGGATGGCATCCTCCTTGTGAGGCACCAAGAACACTGTAGATCAGCAGCCTTCTCCCATTGGGTAACGGTCTTTTGTTCTTGTTCTGTAACTGAATTGATTAGTTGTTGTTATTATAAATATTAACAACAACTCATCAGAAGCTTAGGACCTTCTCTGTGGGCTTTAATTCCTAATGTCAGCCACCCTCACTTGCAATAAAAGACAAAATGATATTTACAATGACATGTATGAAAACTTGTTGGCTTGAGTGGTCCTGAATGAGGTTTAGAGTTAGCTGCACCAAACAAAAAAACCCTAAACTACTGGCCCTTTTGGCAACAACTATTGGCTTGATGGGGCCTGACCCAGGTTTAGTTGTGAGTTAGCCGAACAAATCTTGAAACTACCAGCCTTTCGGAAACAGTCTGTAGAGCGTAGACTGAGGTCTCACCCGAGGTAGTATGGGAGGGTGCTGGAACCAGGTTTCTGCACCCTTGGGATGTCTTGATGAGTTTGGAAAGCTCGCGGTCTGAATTTGTGCACTGCGTTACCTCTATGTAGCTATCTATCTAGTGCGACTACCTTCAAGTGGCTTAAATGAAGAGCGTGAATACTCCTTACTCTTTACTGTGCTTAATATTATATTTCTCAACTTAAATTAAGTGGGCCCAATACTTTCATTCACCATTAAACATAAACATATGTGCGCGTAATCATAAAACTATAAACATATGCATAAACATAAATACAGAAACATAAATACACGATGTTCCAGAACCAACTTATATTTATTAATAATCTTCCTTTGATTACAACCCAACTCCTACCCTGCGCACTCAGCTGCAGGGGTCCGCGGACACAACTGCGGACTCCTCTAGGCCTCCGTGCACTCAGCTGCGGAGCCTCTATCTACTCCTACGACCCAAGACTCGGACTTACAAACTCTCTGTTATCTCTTCATTCATAAAGACTCTTCATTGCTATTTTTCTAAAGCTGTTTTACATCTTAGAGCCTCGCTCTATTTATACATTCCCATGGTCCGCGGACCATGGGTAGGCCGACACACTTTACACTAAATTAAATTATCTTAGGGCCGACACACTTTACACTAAATTACAACTCTTTGCACTTTGCGCTCTACGCGCTTCGCAGAGTCTTTACAATACAATTGACCCAAAAATGTGGGCTTTAAGCCCCAAAACCGTTGCGCGGGGGATCCGAAGCCTAATAGGCCCCCAACACAAACATTGTGACTCACCCTTGAGTCACTGTGTGGTGATCCTGGCACGAAACCCTTCCAACTGTTCCTGAGTTGCGAGAAGGTCCGCAACACACTGTTCCACCGCCTGTTGGATTTGCTCTACTTGCTCGGCTGAATATTCTATGTCTGGCATACTTTCCTATCTGAGCACTTGTACTTCCTTCATATGCACGAGCTTCTCCTCGATGGTGGCGGTGATGAGGAAGGCCTCATCAATCCAAGGTTGTACGCACACTTTTAGTATAGCCTCTTTTTGGTGTGCTACATCCACTTGCTCCTTCAATGCCTTCACCTGTTGGAGCCTCGCGAGCCGCTGTGTCAGGACTACTGTCTGTACGTCCCACGCACATTATCATATTGTACTTGAAGCTCCCGCTCCTCTGTTTCCAATCGCTATATGGTGGGGTCCTCCTATAAGGCTGTGAATACCTCAAAGGATTCTTCCAACAACTTGGTACAGTTTTGCACAGCCTGTGCAATTCCATCCAGTCCTTTCTGGATCTTGCCTACACGCTACTTTTGAACTTCCGGTGGTGTGGATGGCTGTGCCTTTAGTGGCAACTCTGAAATCTGCAAATTGAGGTCCAACTGGATCCTCTTTGCTTCCTTTGCCTTGCGGAATCCACTGGCCAATTTGTGGATTTACACTCCTACTGGCAGATCTACTGCAATCTCCAGCTCAGGGACGCGGCGACATGCTTCCTTGATGATCTGTTCCAGCTGTTGATTCTGTGCCACTACTTCATCGTGATGGAGGCTCAATTGCTCGAGGTTGAGGCGTTGTTCACTAAGTACTTGTTCTGCACGTCCTTCCCTAGCAAGGAGCTCTGCTATCATGCCGTCCTGCAGCTGATATAATATCTCTCGTGGAAGGGCATCCAAGTTTAGGCCAAGTCCCTAGATCCATCCTATCGTGGCTCTGTCCTCTATACTGTCTGCTGTCAATGCTCCTTCCGATAGCGTGACAATGTTGGCCCTCTTGGTTCGCAACAACTGCTATGTTGCTAATGCTTCCGTGGCACCATTGATGGCTAACATTCCCTCTTGGGGACGTCGCACCTGAAGTTCCTGCAGTTGCTCCTTGAGCACCCCCAACACATTTTGTTGCTCCGTCATTGCCTCTTGCAATGCTTCCCTAGTGACCTTGCGAACAGTGTCACCGATGTTGTACAGGTCACCCTCGGTTAGGGTAATAGGTTCCCCATCCAATTTGGAAGCTTTGGTCTTCTTTCGGGGCCCTGTCTGTTCCGTACTATGCAACCGTTTCAACTGGGCTGATGACGTGTGTGTGCCTTCCACTGGGTCGTCTGTCCCCTGTTTTGTGGTCCAGTTCAGGCGTCTTTCCTTTTGTGTCGCGGTTGCCCCAGTTTCCAGTGGTGGTACTAATATTTCCCCTACCTTGGTCTGCTTCGTGGCCTCGTGAGTGGCCCTTACCTCCTCAGCGAGCTGCTCATTCTGCCTTTGTTGTGCCAACATCTTGGCGGCATCCTTTTTTTGTTGAATCACCATCTCATTGCGTGCTGTCAGATTTGGTACGTGACATTCGGGGATATAGACATTATGCATATCTACCTTAAAGTCTGCAAAGCTCCACACACTAGAAAATAGTGAGGGGGATAGGTGCGGCCGTTTGTTGATCCAAATTCGTACGCTTGCCTCCATCAAGATCCAAAAGATCTTTTTCTCACCACGACATCCTTTGTTGCCCATAGCGATGCATATTTTTCTGCCTCGGCAAGTCTTCCTCAATCGGAGGGATCTGACTATCCTCTGGTAAGTCCCCTGCAGCCAAGAGGATGGACATGAGTAGCCACGCGTAGTGGAAGGCCTTACCCTGCTCCTGGGCCTCCTTGTAGTTCGTCAGGAACTCCTCGCAGAGGGATTGCGCCCAATTAAACTGCTCCCCCTCGGCACATTGTTCAGCCAGCACGATGATTGTCACTGGTCCCTCGTTGCTGCGACATTTTCTCATCACTTTCCCTGCCAACAGCTGGGTGGCTACACACACCCCTTTGTCTTTAATGCTAGTAATGACATAGCCCCGCTTCTTTTTCTCCAACTTGTATTTATTCTTCATGGCCTCTGCGAGTGCCAAGTCTCCGCTTTTGCCAGCTATTTCCGCGGGGTCCCTTCCTGTACAGGGAAGCTTAGAAATTTTGTGAATAAGCTCTGCGGTGATGTGAATCGGCCCCTCCAGCCACAAATACCCATCATGCACTAAGAACAGTAGTTTCCTAATGAAAAATATCAGGATTGATGCCTGGTGAAAGTGTGGAATCCCCATGAGGTGGAGTAACCTAGCTTCCTCCACCCCGCGCAACCATTTCCGAGGTTGCAACATTGTAACTATCCCTTCCTGGCTTTGCTTCATGAGGAAAGTAGTCTCCAAATGCGGGAACTTCTCGCTATCCTCGAGGTCCCAATCTTCAAATTTCATTGTGGGCACGCGGCCCAGAGGTGAATCCTCAAACAAAATTTCTTCTGGGATGAGTGGGGTGTTTAGTGCGCTCTTAACCACATCCAAATCTTTGGGGACTTTCACTTTGCCTTTTCGCGGAGGGACATATTTGGGCAGCTTTGCGACATATGTTTCGAGCTCTTCTACGAAGGTTTGGAAATCCTCCTCCTCATCATCTGTCTCAACAATAACTATTTTCCCTTATCTTCCATAGACAACTTACGAAACCGCAGGTTTCGCGGTGACATACAGACTGGTCCTGCTATCTGTGGGTCCTTTTTGGGCCTCGGCATCCGAGGAGATCTTGGAATCTCAGGTGCATCTGCTACCGGTGACGTTGGGTTCGGCGTGACTTCCTCGACTGTCAACATCATGCGGTTCAGAAAGTCCTGCATTTCTTTCGGCAATGTTTCGAATACCGGACTTGCTCTCAAAGCTTGTAAATTCATAAGATCCATACGCAATTGATAGCACAACAAATGAATTCTCAAGATGCCAAGGGTTGTTCGGTGGATGCTCGTCTGTGATTTATAGGCTTGTTAGAATTCAAATTTAACCATTCCCTCCTTATGCGGCTCATTAATGTGAAATTGGTGGCAGATTGTTCCAAATCTAGCTTTTAATTTGTGTCTTAATTGCCCGCCGCCCACTCCGTTTTGCCTTAAGTTGGACCTCTTGTCATGAATAGTTACTCCAATGGTCACTTCCCCGTCTATCCACATAGCAGCACACCCACTAGTGCGCGGGCGTGAACCTTCTGACATAACGACTCTGCACGTACCCCTATTGTCACGTAGCTCCCTAAGAGACTGTTTTATAGTCCCACACTCTCTTTCAACTATTTGGAGTGGTGAGACTCTCCCTCCTTTGGTTAGTCAGGTGGTCGCACCCCCCTGGTGCAACGCTATTGCGCCTCATTGAATAATCTACGACACAGTCTTCATTGTTGTTGCTACACGCGCTAATAGATAAGGCGCGCTCTCCTGATGTCTATCCTGAGTAAGGTGTAGCCTTAACCATGGAATTCAACCAACTAGCTCGCGGCGTCCAACCCATCCCTAGGGTTGTGTGCATTCGACTGCACCTTTCTAGGCTTTTCATCCAAGAAGACATTCTTTAGTTCATTTTCCAACTGCTTGACCTCCGTGTCCAACAACACACTCTTTGTTGTCAGCAGTACCCTGTTTCTCTCTAGTTCGCGAAGTTGCTCGTTCCCTTGCCGAATGGCTTCCTGAATCCACTCATACTCTTCTTTGTGTGGCTTTGTGATTTCTTCAGTTCGGCCTTCACATGTTGTTCCTTTTGTCGACATTATTGCATCCAAGGCCTCATGTGGAGGTTCTTTAGGGACACCAGTTCCTATGTCATTCCGCAGCCTCGGAATCGACTTTGCAGCTAAGTTTTTGCATATTTCCGTGTACGCCCATTTGACCGTTGCGACATGCAGGTCCCATTTTGTACATTGCATCTTATGTCCTTTATTCATGACTTCGCATACCTTGGTGAACACTTCTTTTCTAACCATTGGTAGTGCGATCCTTCTTTCCTGCCATCACGCCTCGTTCTAGCTCTCTATCTTGGTACTGATGTGTGTTGGAATAATCTGTCTGTTATATGCCTGTACCCATCAGCAAACGTGTGTATGCAAGTTGTTCTACCCTTTTCCACCAGTCCTCCTTAGCTGGGGTCTTCCAAAGCATACGCACATCATCCTACTACATTCGCGCCAACTTCCAAGGTTGCCCTGATGTATACCCCACCATTTCGCGGGCGTAGCACGTAGTGCCCATTTCAATGCATCGAACCGCTGTTGTTCTGGCACTGCATTCTCAAATTCTTCCAAAAATTCTTCTATTGCGAATAACCCATCATACATTGGTAAGTCACGCACCTCTATAGTTACATAGCGTAGTGATCTTATCAAGGTATTGCAATTAAGTGTTGTCACCTCGTGCAACCGATTTTGCCACCTTTCTATTTCTTCATCCGAATCCGAGGTACATGAGCTATCGTGCTCCCATGAAATTCTTCCATTAGCCATTTGCTTCACCAAATCTTGCTCATGCGCAATGATCTGATAAATGAAATTGAGCTCATCATCGCTATCTTCGTCACACATTGGCTCAGTGTATCGTGCACCTTCAGCTAGGTCTAATGGTACGACCACGTGCAATGCCTTCTCCTTGAAAATCATCTTGCACTTCTTCAAGTTAATAATTCCATTCATATCCGTAGCCCAATCAATTCCTAACAGTGTGGGATAAGGATTTCTATCTTCAACAATCTCAATTATTTCAAAGTCCGCTAGTGTGCTTGCGCCTTCAATATCAACACTGACCCCTTTCAATCTCCCCATTGGTATAATTTTTTGCTGGTTCACCATTCATAACTAAATGGGAGACCACTGGAACGCGGGCTTCCCAATTTGTTCTTAGGTCTGCTTCGGTAGTAGATTTGCATCTGATCCTAAGTCTAGAATTACCTGATCCATCTCGTATTCTCCTATTTGCGCGCTCCCTTCCTGTGCACGAGGCATGCTTCCCTACTTTCCGGACCATCTGTGGTTCTCCAGACCCTGCGCACCTAGTAATAAGTTCCTGTAACCCCTTTATCGCTCTACTGTGGCACAAAAATTTCATACATGTCTCCAGAAAGGTAGTGAGCATAGAAGGATCCATTCCTGCCTTTTTTTGATACTGACTACCTGACGTGGGGGCCTCCTTGAAGCTCTTGTTAGCTTCCATAAAGGTTTCCTTTGTGTGCTTCAAGTCGAATTCGAGTTCCTTTGCAGGAGCCTTGCGAACCCAGTGATTCTCTTCAGGTTGTTTCCCCTTATCCTCTCCTGTCGCACTTCCACTTCTAAGCATCATGTTTACTGTTGGTTCTTCCTCGCGCAGTTTCGATCTCATCATCTGCACATTCTAAGTGGGTGGTGTCTAAAGGACCCCTTTCTCGTGCATCTGTGCTATCAACATAGGAAAATCTATCATCTCGTGATCAAACTGAGAGCAATATGAACAACATATTCTTGTCGGGTTGGTACAGTCACGGGCATAGTGCCCAGGTCCTTGGCAATTATAACAGATCCCCTGCCTGCGACCTCTTCCGGGTCCCATTCCTCCTCTCCCTCTTTTGCGTCCTTGGAATCCGCGCGCTATCACTGCAGTGGGATCCAAACCTCGCGTCTCGATCTGCATCCTATAGGCAAGTGTCCGGTCCAACATTAATTCGTAACTCCGGTAGGTGCGCTCGTCATGCCCTGCTGATCTACAAAAATTACAGAAACGTTGTTGCGCCGTCTGCGTGTACTTCTGTAATAAATGACAATTGCCTGTATTATGATTTCCTCCTATCTGACATATCACGCACCACAAGGCAGGTGACACTTTGGGCCCTGCTTGTGCTTCCGGCCTCAGTGGCATAGGTCCTCCCATCGCTAAGTAATTCGCGAATACAGGGTAATGATCCTTGTCGTGGCCCTCTCCCTTACACTTAACACACCATACTTCTTCACACACTTCAGGTCGTGATGTTCTTTCTTGCTTCAGACTCTTCATTTCCAAACAAAAATTTTGTAACTGCACGTGAATCTGTTGGACTCCCAACGTTGGAGCCTGTATCGGTGTCTCATGTAGCCTCATTGCCATTTCCAACGCCTCGGCTTGTGTGGTCAATTTTTGTTGTGTCAGCGCTGTTCTCAAATGGGGTGATAAAAATGATATAAACCAGATGCGGTGTTGTGTGTTAGTCAATGTCATAGTCATTTCGTGAATCATGCTTTTCAACCTTTGATCCAAGTCCCATGGGGTCTCACCCGGGAGCATTGCGCTTTCCTTGAGTTTGTTTCTGATTTTGACCTGCTAAACTCCCTGTTCAATGCGGTCTGCACTTCCGCGATCTTTGCATTCGGGTGATCATTGGAATATTTGATATACCAAGTCAGCACGCGGTCTTGCAGCGTGCTCACTAGAGTTGCCTTCTTGATGTTATCGTCTACTACACTGTGCACTTCCCATACTGTGCATACCACAAACCAGAACTAATATGGATCTTCATTTCCTACTCCCTTGAACACTGGTAGTTTAATTGCGTTTGCCATACTGAATGGTGATGGTTGTGGGGGTGGAGTGGGTGGAGATATCAGCGAGAATGGTGAGGTGGGTGGTGGTGGCAATCGCGGGATCCCCTCCCTTATCAAACTTACCGCGCTCCTCGGTGAAACTTCCGCACTTTCCCTTCACTGTGAAATCAAAGTACTATACTTTATTCCTTCACTATCTGGGTTTCTATAAGATCTTCCACTTCGTGTAATCCCCAACATTAATTTACTCGCATAACCCGTTTCTCACACAACAAAATTTTAATCCAAGTATTCAGAGACCTGATGTACTTACCTTGCGGACCTTTGAGAAACTTCGCTCTGCCTCGCTGTAGCTGACAGTTGTATTGACTACGAACTTAGTAATGAATCCGCCTATAATTCGATCTAGCCAATGATCTACAACATGAGCGATCTTATCCTCTGAGGCTCTCTGCATACTAACTCCGGAGTCCACACTATTGGTTTATCCAATCTTCACCTCCCTTGGCTGTCTGCTAACTTTACGATCCACTCATATAGCTCGACCAGGAAAGATGCAAAGAAAATTTCGTGCACTTCTGTATAAAGGTAGTGATCTAATCATTGTTCCTTGGATATTCATGAATTCCTATTCTCCTGTGTCACGAACTCGTGGATCTTGTTGATCAACCAATCTTCAACTTCTTTCTTCATTGGGTTTTGATCGTTCCAACATCCTTGTCCTGGCAAAGGAACCATTTATTGGCTTGATGGGGCCTCACCCAGGTTTAGTTGTGAGTTAGCTGAACAAATCCCGAAACTATCGACCCTTTCGGCAAGATTTCGCGGAGTGCGGATTGAGGTCTCACCCGAGGTAGTATGGGAGGGTGCTGGAACCAAGTTTTTGTACCCTTGGGATGCCTTGATGAGTTTGGAAAGTTCGCGGTTTGAATCTACGCACTGCGCTACCTCCGCGCAACTGTCTATCTAGTACGACTACCTTCGCACGACTTAAATGAAGAGCGTGAATACTCCTTACTCTTTACTGTGCTTAATATTATAGTTCTTAACTTAAATTAAGTGGGCCCAATACTTTCATTTATCATTCAACATAAACATATGTGTGCAAAATCATAAAACTGTAAACAGATGCATAAACATAAATACAGAAACACAAATACACAATGTTCCAGAACCAACTTATCTTTATTAATGTTCTTCCTTCGATTACAACCCAACTCCTACCCTGCGCACTCAGCTGCAGGGGTCTGCACACACAGCTATGGACTTTACAAGGCCTCTGCACACTCAACTACGTGTTAGGTAAACTTGACTCAGGATAGAGTCAAAGTTGACCAGGTTAAACAGTGATGGTTTTGGGGCACATGGTATTGTGCACCCATAGTATTCTGCCC